>WNWU01012407.1:125006-143374 GCA_012654045.1 Ptyas mucosa
ATTATCAAAAACATTTAAAAATTAAAACATTAAAACCCATTCACACCATTCATGGCCAGATCTCACAAGATCACAACAGCGAGATCAACGGCCCCAGGCCTGCCGGAAAAGTCAGGTCTTCACCACTTTTTGGAAGGCCAATAGGGTGGGGGTGGTCCAGACCTCAGGAGGTAACTGGTTCCAGAGAGCTGGGGCAGCCACAGAGAAGGCCCTCCCCCGTGGGCCCACCAGCCAGCATTGTTTAGCTGACGGAACCCAAAGGGAGATCTTTGTTATTCTTTCTCTTTCTCAACATCTTTTTTACATTATAGCAACCAAAACTGGATGCAGTATTCCAAGTGTGGCCTTACCAAGGCATTATAAAGTGGTATTAACACTGAATGTGATCTTGATTCTCTCACTCTGTTAATGCAGCCTAGTGTTGACTTTTTTGGCAGCTGCAGCACACTGGTGGCTCATATTTAAATGGTTGTCCACCAGTGGTGGGTTGCTACTGGTTCGCCCCAGATTGGGCGAACCGGTAGTGGCTGCAGCGGGAGGCTCTGCCCACCTGCCTGCTTCTGTGCATGCACAGAAGCTTCTGTGCATGCACAGAAGTGGTGCGCACGCGTGCCCACAAGCAAACCAGTAGCAATGGGTTTTGAAACCCACCCCTGTTGTCCACTAGGCAGTAATCCTCTTCATGGATTACTGCCTTGTGGCAAAGGGGCTTGCGTAGCTCAATGAAGCTATGAGCTATATCATGCAGGGCCACCCAAGACAGACAAGTCATAGCAGAGAGCTCTGACAGAACGTGATCCACTGGAGAAGGAAATGGCAACCCACTCCAGTATCTTTGCCATGAAAACCCCATGGACAGTACCAAAAGGCAAAAAGATATGATGCTGGAAGATGAGCCCCTCAGGTTGGAAGGTGTCCAATATGCTACTGGGGAAGAGCAGACGTCTAGTACTAGTAGCGCCAGAAAGAGTGAAGTGACTGGGCCAAAGCCAAAAGGACGCTCAGCTGTGGATGCATCTAGTGGTGAAAGGAAAGTCCGATGCTGTAAAGATCTATTCTCCATAGGAACCTGGAATGTAAGATCCATGAATCAAGGCAAGCTGGACATGGTGAAACAAGAGATGACAAGACTGAACATTGACATCTTAGGAATCAGTAAACTAAAACTAAACGCCAAAAAGGCATTAAGAGTTGTGACAGTGGTGGGATTCTACTAGTTCGCACCGGTTCGGTAGAACCAGTTGTTAAGTAGTTAAGCAATTCGGAAAACCGGTTGTTAGAAAAAATCTCCTTTTGTTTTTTTCCACTTTACAGGGTTAATCCCAGTGGTGGGATTCAATTTTTTTAACAACCAGTTCTGTAAGCGTGGTTTATTTGGGGGCGTAGCCTGGTGGTCATGTGACTGGGTGGGCATGGCTTGATGGTCATATGACCAGGTGGCTGTGGCTATGTGCATAGGGACTACTCAGAGGGCTGAAAAAAGTCATTTCTGACCGGTCCTCACACTTATGACCATCCTCACATTTATGCCTGTTGCAGCATTCTTAACAACCATGTCACTCATTTCACAACTGCTTCTCTTCACCATGGTGACAAGATAGGGCGCAAAATGTAAAATGTGAGGACAGTTGTAAGTGCAAGGACCAGTCAAAAGTGCAAGGACCAGTCAAAAATAACTTTTGCAGCCCTCTGAGTAGTCGCTATGCACATAGGGACTACCCAGATGGCTGAAAAAAGTGATTTCTGACAGGTCCTCGCACTTTTGACTGGTCCTCACACTTATAACCACTCATCATTTATGCCCATTGCAGCATTCTTAACAACTGTGTCACTCATTTCACAACTGCAGTGCTTCATGTGACCGGGTGGGTGTGGCCAGGTGGTCATGTGGCATCGATTCTTTGCCCTAATGACAGTTTGCTGCAATGGTCGTAAGTGTGAAAAACGGTCATAAGTCACTTTTTTCAGTGCCATTGTAACTGTTGTAAGTCAAGGATTACCTGTAGAAAAATACAAAAAGCTTCTTTGTTTGCAAAAAGCTGCCCTAAATACCAATCATTAGATTAGAAATACCTGCAAACTGGAGTTACAAACCAGGCAGGGTGCCAGAGCACCTTGAGGAATTAAAATAGTTAAAATGCAATGATAACTATCAGCAGCCAATTCTTGCTCATAAAGTGAAACCCTTTAGTAGAGAGGTCATTTAAGCTCTCCGGAATAAAGCAAACGAGCAAACAGAGTATCTGTTGCTTGTTAAACCAATTACCAGAACAAATAGACACAGGAACTAGTCAGATTTCCGAAGCTGCTTCTTTTCAGGAACAGAGATTAATATTTTTCCTTCCAAACAAAGCTGAATAGGGAAAAATATCTCATCACTAAACACAGGATTAAACATCACCAAGCACAGAATTAAAGTTCACCAAAAACCAGTTTTAGACCAAATGTCAGAAAGCTCCACCACAGTTGGCAGCCAGACCATAGACATGCTGCAGGAGATGTTCAGGGCGGTGGGGTTTCATGAGCCAGGACATGGGAGTGGATGGCGGGACCTGGCTGCAACAGGCCACCCACCGCATGGACCCCAACAGCCAGGAGGGGTGGCTGGTGGGTTTCGGGTTCCCAGCAGAAACCCCCAGGAGAAGCCCACAGGAACAGACCGACGGGCACCCAGGCAGGGTAGTCACCAGACACCTCAGTTCCCCGGAGGTCAGCATGTGCTGGGGGAGAGATCACCAGGATATGAGAACTACCCCCTATACCACGGACGGGTGTCCATTGGCCATGGCCATTGAACATTGGGACATTGGGATCCACCGCCAGTGCGAGCCACATTTGATGGCAGCTCAGGGAAAGTAGCCCTTTTCCTGGGCCAGGTGTTAAACCACCTGGACTGTTACGGCCATTTATACAAGTCCAGTTGGGACATGATAATGGCGGTGGCAGCAGTAATGGAGTGAGAGGCCGCTGATTGGGTGGCGGACCTCTATGGGGAACATGCTGCCGAACTAGGTGACATTGGTCTGTTCTTAGCAGCATTGCAAGAAAGATTTGAGGACAGTACAAGGACCCAGGAAGCGGAGGGCGAACTGCTCACAGTTAAACAACAGGGGAGGCCTGTATGAGAATACATTAGGGAATTCTGGCACCTAGCTGGCAAGGTCTGGGGTTGGCCTGAGCAGCTGATTGTGCATCACTTCAAGGTCAGCCTTGACCATGTTCTATGCCATGCCTGTATGTGCCGAGGACTGCCCCCAAGATTGCCAGCATGGTTCCAGGTCGCAATGGAACTTGATGTGGAATTCCAGGAGGACAGACCAAAAAGAGAGTGGGGAGCCCGAGGACAATGGCCATTGCCATCTTCAACCCAGACCACTGGCCTTGGGCCACGGGGGCCCCTGCCATCAGCAGCGGCCCCTCTCCCTGTGGCACCTAGGCCATCAGTCAGGCTGCTGATCATGTGTTTCCAATGTGGGCGGCAGGGTCACAGGGCGGCTGACTGCTATGACAACGCTCCAAAGGGGTCCAGTAGTTCGTCCAGCACAAAGAAGGGAATGGCCAGGAAGAGCATCAAGGATGGGCCAGAGAAATCACGGCGGCAAGCCAGGCAAGCACCTCCCCCCGAGTTTAGCGGCACAGTTGACACTCCTGATGCCAGTGGAAGCGATGAGGAAGGAGACTCCGATCCAATGGTATGTAGACCGGTCAAACCATTTGTCATACCGGTGGTGGTAGAGACAAGCAAACGATGGAACTGTACAGCCCTGATTGATTCAGGGTGTACTTGTTGTTTGATGAGTGCTACCGTAGCTGCCAGTTTGGGGGTAGGCCTTAGGTCATTGGCAAAGCCAATACGCTTTGAGCAAATGGATGGGTCATTGTTGGGGGGGGGTCGACCAGCCATGCATGTCACAGAGAGGGTGTTATTGGAGATAGGGCAACATCGAGAGACACTGAGGTTTATTGTGGTCCCGAGCATTATGGAGGAGATAGTACTCGGCCTAGCATGGTTAGATAAGTGGGGCCCAATGATGGGGGGGGGGCTCTCGCCATCTGCGGATAAGGATTGGCCCTAACCTGCCACCCCATGAGGGGAAACCCCAAGCACCGAGACCAGATAGGGAGGGGCGAAGTATCACACCACCCCATGTTAAAACAATGGATGATGGAGAATTCCCTAGAGTATATGCAGACCTGAAAGAGGTATTTATTGAACGAGAGTGTAACACCCTACCTCCTCACTGGTCCATGGATTGCGCTATTGAGATCCTTCCCGGGGCTAAACTACCCAAACCCAAAATGTATTCTATGACCCCACAGGAACTGACAGAGATGAGGGCGTACATAGAAAAAATCTAAAAAGGGGATTCATTCAGCCAGCAAGGTCCCGGGTGGCGGCACCCGTCCTTTTCAGCGAAAAGATGGGGGGCCTACGTCTTTGTGTTGACTTCCGGGGGAGTAACACAGTCTGTACAGAACACATATCCTCTCCCGTTGATGAAGAATATGTTGGCCCGGTTGGCGGAGGGCCGTGTTTTCACTAACTTAGATCTCAGGGAGGTGTATTATCGGATAAGGATACAGGCAGGGGACAAATGGAAAACAGCCTTTAATTGTCCCCTGGGTAGCTATCAGTTCAGAGTTATGCCCTTTGGCCTCCAGGGAGCTCCAGCTGTGTTCATGCAGCTCATCAATGAGGTGTTGCATGAACATTTATACAAAGGGGTGCTTGTCTATCTAGTCGATATCTTGATATATACTAGGACCATGGAGGAACATGTCGCCCTAGTGCATCAGGTCCTGAAAAAGCTACTAGCGGCATGATTATACATAAAATTATTGAAATGTGAGTTCCACTGGTCACAGATGGATTACCTTGGGTTCCATATCTCACCTAAGGGTGTTGAAATGGATCCTGTGAAGGTAAAGGCAAACCCAAAAAACTCGCAAACAGCTACAGATTTTTTGGGGTTCTCTAATTTCTATTCTCAGTTCATCCCATCCTTTGCCCAAGTGGCTCTCCCACTGACTGATCTCTTGAAAACAAAACATCTCAAAAAGTCCCCATGCCCTGGTTGTCCAGTGGTATGGACGATTGAGTGTCAGCGGGCATTTGAGCAATTGAAAGTCCTGTTTGCAAACGAGCTGGTGCTTAAACACCCAGAAACAGATAAGCCGTTTGTAGTCCAGGCTGATGCTAGTGACGTGGTGGTGGCCGCTGTTCTCCTACAGATGAACAATGATGGGGTCCTCCAGCCGTGTGCTTATACCTCCAAAAAATTGACCGAGACTGAATGTAATTGGCCCATATGGGAAAAGGAAGCATTTGCAGTCCGGTGGGCCTTGTTAACGTGGTGGCACTTATTACAAGGGGGAGGGTTGGCCTTTGAGGTCTGGACAGACCATAAGAACCTGGAAGCCCTCCAATCCCCTATTCAGACTATCGCTGAAACAGGTGAGGTTGGCATTGTATTTTAGGAGGTTCAACTTTACACTAAAGTACATTCTGGGGGGAAAGAACTTCCTCATGGACGCCCTCTCTCGTAAATATGACAGCAAGAGGGAGGTCTCAATACAAGCTATAAATCCAACACCACCCACTAAGGTGTTAGCTACCCAACATATGTCATCTACACCCCGTGCATGAGCCCAAATTGGGGACATACCCAGGGCCATCCAGGCAGCCCTAGAAGAAGATCAATGGTACCAGCAGAATCGCCTGTTATTAACTCAGAGAGATGGTCTTCATTTCATTTTATTTCATTTCATTTCATTTCATTTATTAAACTTCTATACCGCCCTTCTCCCGAGGGACTCAGGGCGGTGTACAGCCATATTAAAACAAACAAATACTCACAAAATTTAAAAACAATTTAAAATAAAAATATAAATTTGGCCCTTATGTTAAAAACTACAAAACACCCATTTTAAAATTCATTTTTTTAAGCCAGCCCGGCCTGTTGGAACAAAAGAGTCTTAAAGGCACGGCAAAAGGTACGTAGGTCGGGGATCATGCGAACCTCCAGGGGCAGTTCGTTCCAGAGGGCAGGTGCCCCCACAGAGAAGGCTCTCCCCCTGGGTGTTGCCAGTCTACATTGTTTGACCGACGGCACCCTGAGGAGTCCCTCTCTGTGGGAGCGTATTGGCCAGTGGGAGGCTATCAGTGGCAGAAGGTGATCTCGTATATACCCAGGTCCTAAGCCATGGAGCGCTTTAAAGGTGATGACCAAAACCTTGAATCACACCCGGAAGGCCACCGGGAGCCAGTGCAGCTCGCGCAGGAGAGGTGTTACATGGGTGCGCCGTGTTGCCCCCATAATCACCCGTGCGGCTGCATTCTGGACCAGTTGGAGCCTCCGAGTGCTCTTCAAGGGGAGCCCCATGTAGAGAGCATTACAGTAGTCCAGACGGGACAGGACGAGGGTGTGAGTGACCGTGCGCAAGGCATCCTGGTCCAGAAAGGGACGCAACTGGTGGATCAGGCGAACCTGATAAAAAGCTCCCCTGGCCACAGCCGTCATATGGTCTTCTAAAGACAGCCGTGCATCCAGGAGAACACCCAAGTTGCGAGCCCTCTCTGAGGGCTCACCCCCAATAGTCAGCAATGGAGCTAGCTGGCTATTTTGGGACACCGGAAACCACAGCCACTCAGTCTTGGAAGGGTTGAGTCTGAGCTTGTTTCTCCCCATCCAGATCTGCACGGCCTCCATGTCAAGGGCATCATTGGGGTGGTCCAGGGTGGAGATGTACAGCTGAGTATCATCAGCGTACTGATGGCACTTCACCCCAAAACCACGGATGATCTCACCCAGTGGCTTCACATAAATGTTGAACAGAAGGGGCGAGAGGACTGACCCTTGCGGCACCCCACAAACAAGGCGCCTTGAGGTCGACCTCTGCCCCCCTGCCAACACAAACTGCGTGCGGTTGGAGAGGAAGGAGGAGAACCACCGCAACATGGTGCACCCCCACTCCCAACCCCTCCAATCGGCGCAGCATGATACCATGGTCAATGGTATCAAAAGCCGCTGAGAGGTCTAATAGGACCAGGACAGAGGAGCAGCCCCTGTCCCGAGCCCTCCAGAGATCATTAACCAATGTGACCAATGTTGTTTCCGTGCTGTACCCCGGCCTGAAGCCCGACTGGTACGGATCTAGATAGACAGCTTCATCCAGGTACTGGGGAAGTTGTCGCGCCACCACACTCTCAACAACCTTCACCACAAAGCGAAGGTTGGAGACTGGACGATAGTTTGCTAGTACAGCCGGGTCCAAGGAAGGCTTCTTGAGGAGAGGCCTCACCACCGCCTCTTTCAAAGAGGGGGGAAGTAACCCTCACTCAAAGAAGCGTTAATAATCCCTTGGAGCCAGCCTTGTGTAACCGCCCGGGAGGCCAGCACCAACCAGGAGGGACACGGGTCCAATAAACATGTGGCAGCACTAAGCCTACCCAGAATCCTGTCCACATCCTCGAGAGTCACAAGGTCATACCCTGTTCTGTCCCCTCCCTGCTTCAGAAGCCCAGACAAGCACACACACTCGAACAGGAGTATTCAGAAGTTGTTTATTTACCATCCATAAACAACGAGCTGGCAGCGAGCCCGGGAGAGATAACGACAGCTGTTGTTTTGAGTTGCCACGGCCAGTCCCTGATAAGGCTCCAAGTATTTATATCCAATACGAGCTTCAAAGAAAACGCTTCGCTGCTGCAGTATTTCAGGACACAAGCAGTCAGGGTAAAACTTTGTTCGTCACAAAAGCCAACAAGGTAAGGTCAGTTCCTTTTATACCTTGTGGGGCGTTGGCTTTGTGACTCATCACCTCGTGCTCGGCCCCACCCACTCCTTTGCTGAGCCCGTCTCTCTGATCGTCGCCACCTGGGATTAATCCACTCCCTCTCCTCATTATCGTCTGACTCAGAGGAGCTTTCTTCCACAGGGCTTTCAGCTGGGGCCTGGGGTGGTGCCAAACCAGACGGGCCAGGGGAGGAGTCCCTTGCCCCCTCCTCTTCACTTTCGGAGGATTCCTCCTCCGGAGGTCCGGGCTCGGGAGCCGAAGACACAACATACCCCTCCCAGATAACACTCTCAAGACCCACCTCCGTCACCCCATCGGAATCTATCCAATCGGAATCCAAGCCTTCCCAAATCTGAGTGACTTTGTCATGCAGGAATTGCACAAAATCCTCAGCCCTGCCCTGCAACAGGTCTTCCCTCGCTCCCAGATGGAGAAGTGAGTGGGTCACCCTAAACAGGGCTGCTGGGCGGTTCTCTGTAGACGCAATAAGAGCGGAAAAATAGTTTGATTTTGCCGCCCTTATCGCCACTAGGTAGATCTTAATATGAGACCTCAGCAGTGTTTTGTCAGATTCGGAGTGGCTGGCCCTCCAGTTGCTCTCCAGGCGTCTTTTCCGGTGCTTCATCTCCCTCAGCTCCTCGGAGAACCAGGGAGCCACCTGGGATCGGCACTGGGTCAGAGGCTGCAAAGGCACGACGTGGTCCAAAGCTCCAGCGGCCGCCCTATCCCAGACGGCCACCAGTTCTTCAGTCGAGTCGTGAGCCACAGCCTCAGGGAATGGCTCAAGCTCCGTCAGGAACCTATCCGGATCCATCAGGCGCCTGGGGCAGAACCACCTTGTCGGCTCCACCTCCCTGCAGTGAGGTGTGGCGGTACAAAAGTCAAGTCGAAGGAGTGAGTGATCTGACCATGACAAGGGTTCAATAACTATATCCCCCATTTCTAGATCATTCAACCACTGACCTGAGACAAAACACAAGTCCAGAGTGTCCCCCCCCCGTGTGGGTAGGGCCATGAACTAACTGGGTCAGGTCCATGGCCATCATGGAAGCCATGAACTCCTGAGCTGCCCCAGATGTTTCACCGACAGATGGCAGATTGAAATCCCCCATGACCATAAGTCTGGGGGTATCAACCGCCACCCCGGCTATCATGTTGAGCAGCTCAGGCAAGGCTGCTGCCACGTGGTAGGGAGTGAGGTATGCAATCAGCAGGCCCATCTGCACCCCACGACCCCACTTCACAAGGAGGGACTCACATCCGGTTATCTGAGGTACAGTGGCCTCCCTCGGACAAAGACCTTCCTTAATAACAACTGCCACCCTCCCCGCCCCTTCCCTGAGCCCTCGGCTGATGAAATGTGCGGAAACCTGGTGGGCACAGTTCAACGAGGGGAACCCCCCCTTGACCCAACCAGGTCTCCGTAATACCCACCAGGTTCGCACCCCCCTCCTGCACCAGATCACAAATGAGGGGGGCTTTATTTACAATGGACCTGGCATTGCACAAAATCAACGAAAGGCCCAGGCCCTGAGGGTCTGAGCAACCCAGGGAACGAGAAGAGCATTGGGGGCCGGAGTGTGCAATCGCTTGGAGATAGTGAGTGCGCACTCCCACAACATGATATGGCCCCCTGCTCCCACCATATCTGCCTCTCCCACCCACAGTACCGATGGAGCAGCCCTCACCAGTATGAAATCTAGCCCCCACCCTGACCCCCAACCCCACACCCCCAAAGCCGTAGCCCCCTGCCGGACCCAGCCCCGACCCCGGTGGGTTGCCCCCCAGTCCCACCTTGGTCGTATCCAAAACTCTCTCCCTCCCACCCCTTAAAAGACGAATTAAAAAAGAGTATAGTGAACTTTTAAAAACCCCAGCACCCTCATGCCACCTCTCAGGATCCCAGGATCCGTCATAAAGGTACTTTTTGGATAAGCCGCCGGGCCACTTCCAGGAATGGGGGGCATTCCTCAAAACGCTTAAGTCCGCCCTTGTATAGATCTGAGTTGCCATCATCTGTCCTGGGTACGGGCGCAGCAGAGATGAAGAGGAAACAGGTGGAACAGGCCCAAAAACTGCCCCAACCAATGGGAGCCCCATTCTCGGGTAACCTCTCACAACATCTGGGGGGGGGGTAAAGATGGGCAAACATCGTCGCCCTCTCACAGCAACGAAGTCCCATTGTTCGTTGGGTGGTTCCATAGGCAAGATACTCGTCCATTGCTGGTCTCTCACCCCAGCATGGGCGACTCCATCACCCTCTCACGGTGGCAGAGAGTCCTCGCTCTGACAGGTAGGCCAACCATGGTGAAAGGGCAATAAACCGTGGTCTCTCGGTCTGCCTGGGTCGTCTGAGTCCAAGCAACCAATCCTCCGATGAAATCCAGATATTAACGGCTGATTAGACCTCCATGCGCCCCCGATGGAATTTGATGGTATTGGGCGCAAAACAGCCAGGCCAATACAGCTGGCATAGGGAAGCCCACAGCCACCAGCAGGGAGGGGGGTGAAGGGATTAGATGATCAAGCCGGGTATCCTCCTCCAGCTTCTCCAACCTCCAACTCCTCCAGTCTCTCCCTCAGGGCCTCCCCCACTCCGCGGCTCCGCCATTCCACCGCTTCAATCTCCTCCTCTGATCTCCCCACCGCTCTGCTGCTCCAAGCCCCAATTTCCACTCCACTGGCTCTCCCTTGCCTCCAATACAATGCCTCCAGTCCAACCAGTCTGACCACCACTCTGGTCGTCAGTCTCCAGTCCCCTTCGATCTCCTCCACGCTCCTCACAGCTTCGTGGCTCTGCAGCCTCACAATCTTGCCTGGAAGGGAGCAAAAATATATGTACCCAGTGCTGTCCATTTGCTAGTGTTACGACAATGTCACAATGTCCGCTCAGCTGGGCATTTTGGGTTCCTCAAAACATTACATTTAACCAATCGCCAGTTCTGGTGGCCCCATATGAAGAAGGACATAAAGGAGTACGTAGGCAGCTGTGTCGTGTGCATGACCATGAAAGCCAGGCCAGGGCACCCTCCCGGACTGTTACAACCTGTGGCAGACCCTGTACACCCATGGGAACAGATCAGAGGTAGGTTGCTACCGGTTCGGACTGGTTCAGGAGAACCATTAGCGGAAATTTGACGTGGTTCCCTGAACCGTTAGTGACCTTTGGCTGGCCACGCCCACAAACCGGTCCCCCCTCGCTCACCCCGCTCACCCGATGCTTGCCCGCCCGTCCCGCCAAGCCACTACTTGCAGAATCTAGCCCTGTATTTATGCTCACCGCTGCTGGTAAAGGTAAGGCCGAAGGGCACGGGTGGGTGGGGAAGGGAGAGCTGGTGGAGGGGTGATACCAGCAGTGCGTGGTGGACCAATGCATGCGGGGAGGGAGGGGAGCGCATGGGAGATCGCGGCACTGGAGGTCTTCCCATGCATTTCCCTCAGCTGCCCTGGCCTGCGAGGGAAGCACGCGGGAGATCCTAGCTGCAGTTTACTTGTGAACAACATTGGCTGGGAGAGGCAGGGAGAAAGGCCAATGGTGCTCACGAGTAAACTGAGGCTCCTAAGGGGGGTCGAGCCTCCCCGCTTACAACATCTTCACCTGAGGGCATTGCTGGCAGCCACTTCCTGTGCCTCCCGTCCCATGCTCTTCCCGCTGCTGATCGGCCTCCTCGATGCACAGAGACAGGAGGCGGTGGTTTCTTTCGCTGCCTGCGATCTGCTGCCTGCCTCTAATCTGCAGTTTACTCGTGAGCATGGTGCTCACGAGTAAACTGCAGATTACAGGAAGCCGGCAGATCATTGGTTTACTCGCTCTGTTGCTCGCCTGGCAGAGCGCAGACTGGCAGCTCCAGGTCATCTCTCAGCCATTGTGTGCAGGGAAAAACCTTGCAAAGTAAAGAAAAACTTCTCCTGAGTGATTGGCCAAACTGTTTATCACCCACATCTATTGGCTCCATGGTGTACCCAAATGGATAATATCAGACCAGGGGGTGTGCAGTTTACCGCTCGCTTCTGGTGGAATTTTGTGAACATGATAGGATCATCCCAAGGCCTTAGCTCAGCCTTCCATCCCACAACCAATGGAGCTGTAGAAAGAGCCAATGCAATGGTGGAGCGCTATTTAAGGTGTTATGTTAAGTATCAGGAGCCAATTGGGCTGATCTACTCCCGTTTGCGGAGGTCACATACAACAACGCACTTCATAGCAGTACGGGGTTCACCCCTTTCCAGGTAGCCACTGGGGGGTGTCAGGGTGGCAATTAATCCCATTCCCCTTTGGGTAATTGCACTTAATTAGAGACGAACCGTGGCTTTTCCTTGAAGTATACTTTTAAGAAAAACCCGAGATACATTCTAATAAAACACATTTTATTATAAAGAAGTAAAAAACAATCTTACTAGCTATTAATTACATTTTGGCAGCGTTCCAGCCTTACCTCTTGGCAGGCAAACAAAGAAAGTTAGAAGAAGTGAAAAGAATGTGGACATGCGCAGTAGCTTAGAGATAAGGTGCTCAGCAACTACCGTAAGTCTTAGAAATCAAGCACAGCTGGCAAACACAAAAAACGCAGTGACGGGGGGACTTTGTTCTGATTCTGGAGTGTCCCCAGGTGGCTACTGCCGACTCGGGTATGTGGGAGTATATAGCCTGGATCAGTGGTGAAATCTAAAATTTGTTACTACCGGTTCTGTGGGTGTGGCTTGGTGGGGGGGGTTATGTGACTGGGTGGGCATGGCCAATTTTTTTTTTACTTTTAAAACCATTTTTTCTACAACCTCTTCGGCGAAGAGGTTGTAAAACAATGCTTTCAAAAGGCTCTGATGATCCCAGCTGAGTTGCCCCCGTCAGAGCTTGGATCGTCAGAGGCATTTAAAAGAAAAAAAAGCCTCTGATGATCACGCGGCTCAGCTGGGCATTGGGGGGGGGGGGGCAGGGATTTTTGCTACCGGTTCTCCGAACCACCCGCCTCCATTGCTACCGGATCAGGAGATCCGGTCTGAACCGGGAGCATTTCACCCCTGACCTGGATGCAAAAAGGTAGGGGGGGGGGTTGAAAACGGCATTACACCACGCAGCTGTGAAATACAAACAGCAGGCAGACAAAAAGCCTCAAATGCCTTTCTTTGTAGGGCAGATGGTATTCCTTTCTACCAAATATCTGTGCCGTGTAAGAAACTTGGCCCTAAATTCATTGGATCATTTCCTATTGTGAAGGTGATTAACCCCGTCACGGTGCAGTTAAAATTGCCTCGATTATTAGGTAAAATGCATCCGGTCTTCCACTGCAGCTTGATAATGCCAGTTCGGCCATCACACATAAGGGGGTCCCATACGGCCACCTCCACCCATAAACGTAGATGGGGAATAGCACTACGAGGTGAAAGACCTTCTAGATGCCAGGTTACATAGGAGGCGGCTGCAATACCTCATCCTATGGAAAGGTTACCCTTTGTCAGAGGCTTCATGGGTTCCTGATACAAAAGTTAGGGCACCTCGACTGGTAGCCCGGTTCCACAAGTACCCAGATAAGCCCGGGAGGGGGGGAACCACCCATATCCCTCCTGACCATATTGTCTCTCTTCCAGATGCTGTCTCTGTGGTAGAGGGGCTGCATGTCAGCTCTGGCATGTTCAGCTCGGAGCTGCCATTCAGGGAGGGGGAGAAAAGACCATCAGGGGCCAATCTCAGGGGAGGCAGTCTTGCTGCAAACATCTGGACATTGTCAAGCCCCTTACAGGGCCTCCAGAACTGCCTCAGAATGCCTCCATTGGCAGGCGAGCCTCAGAAGCACAACTTACAACTGTGAGACAACTCAGAGTGACTCAGCACTTCCGGGAGCACTGGGTGATGGGGCAGGCACATAGGAGAGGGGGTGTGGTGGTGTGATATTCAGGAAACCAGCCTTTACCTTTTAAGGAATGAAACAGAGACAATGAACAAGCCAAAGACAGTTTATTATAGAACTTTGCAAAATTGGTTCCCCTCTGGAGGAGAACAATTCGATTTTCCACTTACGGTAGTTTAAATACAATTTTCAGGATACAGAAGCCCAATACAACAGGATACACGCAGTTCCCAAGAGCATCAGTTTCAGATCTTATATAACATTTGGCACATGTTCCGCCCTGGAAATTCCCTTTCTTCCCAGTAGAAATACCCTACAAAAATACCACTTATGTACGTGGTATCATTATATGCATACTTCCCCTTCTGGAAGGGGCAGAGTGACCCCAAACTGTGGGAATAATCAACCTCATAAACCATGGTGCACGTGCAGACTGGCTTGTCCAGTTGTAACACGTACATGGGACTTGGATTAGAAAAACATTACCTCACTCCTGGTACTACCAGCCTTCAAGAAAGCGGCCTCCTAGTGTATGCGTAAGAATTATGGAATGCATCCATACAGATGGCACAATTATAATTCCAACAACCTGATTGCTTGCTTCCCTTATCTCTTGCTTTTGATTGCAATAAAGGAGGGTTTCGGAGTCAGCTCTGGGCTCTCATCCCGAGAAAACACTGCGTGAGTGTCTTCTCTGATTCAGACCCCTCATGAGAGGCCCACCAGAATTACCGCACCGAACAAGCCCATTTCAGAATTTTACCAGAACATTGGTTTCCTCAAAAATATGCATCATGTATCCTGCAAAACAAGCATCTTAAGAACTACACAGTTCCTCTTCTCATGTTCTTATTATGTTCTACTAGTTATATAATCAGGTTATACAAGGTAAAATAAGGCACTTAAAATGGCATAGCTTAGGGTATACTTTTTACAGGAATAATTCTTATTTCTCTCAGGTGGCGGGAACTGTTTAAAGGTGGTGGGGCGCACTGGATGTTAGCTCTGTCAATCCTTTCTTTGCATTGTTTATTGCTTGGATGGTCAGTGAGTGCTGGAGAGATAAAAGCTTCAAACCTAAACATCGTTTGGCTGCGTTTTTTTTCTGCGGAACCTGACAAGGCCTTTGAAAAATTAAAACAGCTCTTTGCCGAGGAGTTGATCCTCCAACACGCTGACCCAGAGAGACAGTTCATCGTCCAGGCGGATGCTAGTGATGTGGCAGTGGCTGTGCTCCTACAGAAGGACCCACAAGGCCAGCTCCTGCCCTGTGCAAAACTCTCCCAAACAAATCTGCTGGGCACAATACTTCAGGCAGTTTAACTTCAAGCTAAAATACATCCCAGGGGGAAAAAACCTGCTAGCCGACGCCTTGTCGAGAAAACCACAGTTCAATAGTCAGAGGGAAGAAGTCATCCACGCCATCATCCCCCCCCCCCTTGAAACAAGCAGTGCAAGTCACCACTAGGGGCCAAGCCAGATGCCAACCCGATCCTGTATGGGACAAACTGACAGCCACACTGAAAGCAGTGCTCCCAGCTAACCAATGGCTCACAGATAATAAAGGTGCCCTGACCATGAGAGATGGACTGGCTTGGAAGGGGTCCAAACTGTATGTCCCTACCAGCTTGAGGCTGAAAGTCTTACAGC
The DNA here is from genome assembly GCA_012654045.1 of Ptyas mucosa. Lineage (NCBI taxonomy): Eukaryota > Metazoa > Chordata > Lepidosauria > Squamata > Colubridae > Ptyas > Ptyas mucosa. The sequence continues at coordinate 140,300 of WNWU01012407.1, forward strand.
GCAGGCACAACTCACAACTGGCAGGTCATTTTGGTTTCTTGAAAACTCTGCACCTAGCCAGGAGACAGTTTTGGTGGCCAAAGATGAAGGCCAACATGGAAGATTACGTAAAAAGCTGTGCCACTTGTGCAGCCATGAAAATGAGACCAGGGAGTCAAGCTCCCAGAGAGTGAGGGAAATACAGTGATTTGGACGGTGTTTTCCAAGCAAGCCCACTTCACTGCTTGCTCGGGATTGCCCTCAGCAAAGAAACTGGCAAAAATGTTTATCAAACAGATTTACCGGCTGCACGGAGTACCCCGCCGGGTAATCTCAGACCAAGGAGTCCAATTCACCACTAAGTTCTGGAGAGAGTTCCTGAAATTGGTCGGGTCCACTCAGGGATTTAGCTCGGCTTTCCATCCAAGTACAAATAGAGCTGTGGAACGAGTGAATGCAATGGTGGAACAATATATAAGATGTTATGTGGATCACCAACAAGAGAACTGGGCAGACCTGCTGCCGTTCGCAGAAGTGGCTTACAACAACGCTGTACATAGCAGCACCAGATTGACCCCCTTTCAGGTCACCAGCAGCATGGATTTTGTCCCCATGCCTGAGCTGCCCAGAGAACCACCTTCCTCCATGACTCTGACCGAGTGGATGGAGTCGCTAAAAAGGGGTGTGAAAACACCAAAAAAGCACTGATAGAAGCCACTGAGGCGTATAAAAAACAAGTGGACAAACACCAATCTCTCCAGGCCCCCTTCCAGCCTGTCAGCCCTGGAAGCCATCTTTTTCTTTGGATCTTCAGGACTGCCACACTTAGTGCTGAGGGAAACCGGGAGGGGGGATTGCATGGAGTGATGGAGTTATCTAGCCATAATAACATTCCTTTCTCTGAGAGTCAAGGACATTCTGCCTGCACCTGGAGTGGCATGACTGGGAGGCATCTCCAGTTGGGACGGTGCATTGATTGGACCATGTGATGGACATGTGGGTGCAGGGGAAGGGACTTGGACTTTCTTTTGGGTGGGGAAAACCTGGAAGCTTTCAGATTTGAGTTTTCCCAGATGTGCCAATATGACATCGCTAATAAAATGGAACTTTGAGGAACTTCTAGCCTCGGAGTCTTCTTCCGTTGTGGGTGTTACTTGGAACCCTGACACTCCCATTACTACTGTGGTATGTTTCCTACGTACATTTGTTAATTGATTAGCAAAGAGTTCATCTATTTCTTCTGCTTGGTTGGGTGGCCTGTAGTATACGCCTATAGTGATGTCATTTTTTTTTCCTTTTATATTGACCCATATGGATTCTAGGAGGTTTTCATCCTTGGTTTTGTGTATTTCTGTAAAGATGTAGTGATCTTTTATATATAATGCAACTCCATCTCCTCTACAGATGTAAATCCCATTTTTAACACTCTCAGGTGAATTTTCTCTGAAATGTGCATGGAATTGCAGCCTGTTTTTAATTAAAGTACCAAATTCACCAACCTACCAGTAATACAGTACTCATTTTTTTAGAAATGGACTATTCCCTAAGAATAGAGGGATTGCACCATAACTATACCATAGCTAGACCATACATGGACCATGGACTATGCTGAGGAGGGGGGACTTTTTCCATTCCAAGAATCTTCAGTCTTAGTTCATGGACAAGACAAGTTGCATAAAAGTGAAATTAACATCCACAGTAGATGCTACTGTCTTTTTAAAACCAGAAGAGACTCCTTTGCACCCCAAATACTATTATGGTGGCAAATTTTATGTGGACTAAATCTACGTCACCAGAGTTGTTCCCCTTGGGAATTTAATACAGTAGTCTCTTGTTCATTGCCCCACAATAAAATTAATGCAGCAGGTAGATTTTGATCAGGACAAAATCATCCTTTGTGATAGTGGGTCATGTGGCCCCAACCCCAATGTATGGTTCCTTTTACTGTGAGACAAAGCCATGACTTCTTTAGCCACTGTTTATTGTTAACCATAATCAAAAGCAAGCCATAAAGCATGGTTTAAAACTTTATTGGCTGGATTCATAAAAACATTAAGCCAAAGCCAAACAAAGCATGCAAACATAGTCTGTATTTTCGTGACATAACCTGATTTTCTGATCCACGTGATACACTGAAATATAACTTCATTACACAGGCTAGATTTGCATAACATGCTACAGCCAAAAATGTTTCAATGGAAATGATGTTCTCTACCCTTCTGTAATCCATCAGCCAAATAGCCAAGCCAAGATGCCATATTTACCATGCTTCCCACTAAATAGATCTGGATAGAATACAGATTCAAGTCATTCTTGTGTGCACACTTGATTAGGATGGAATATTTGTGGCTCCTAATCAAGTGTGCAGACAAGACAAAAAGGTCAAGTATAAAAAATGGTAAGAGGGACACATAACTAAGGCAGAATACCAGCATATAGCCCAAATCTGCAAAAATGAAGTCAGGAAAGCAAAGGCTCAGAATGAACAAAGACTTGCAACAAATGCCAAAAATAACAACAAAAGTTTCTTTTAACATGTAAAAAAAAAGTCAAGAAAGCAATCAGTCCACTAATGGGAGAAGATGGCAAGGAAGTGATGGGCAGCAGGGAGAAAGCAGAGCTGCTTAATTCATTCTTTGCACCTGTCTTCACACAAAAGGAAAAGAATAGCCCAACTATCCAAAAGACAGACTAGGAAGTTAAAATAGGCAAGAAAATTGTAAGACAACACCTGTACACCCTAGATGAATTCAAATCACCAGGACCAGATGGATTACATCCCAGAGTTCTGAAGGATCTGCCAGACATGATCTTGGAATCACTGATCCATATCTTTCAAAGATCCTGGAGCACCAGGGAACTACCAGAGTACTGGAAAAGAGTTGAGGTGGTTCCCGTCTTCAAAAAACAGGAAAAATTGATCCAGGAAACTACACCACTCCATCACTGGAGGTTTTTAAGAAGAGATTGGACAACCATTTGTCTGAAATGGTATAGGGTCTCCTGCTTGAGCAGGGGGTTGGACTAGAAGACCTCCAAGGTCCCTTCCAACTCTGTTATTCTGCCTTTCTTCTGCAGATAAGGAAGGACAGAAAC
>WNWU01012409.1:0-23795 GCA_012654045.1 Ptyas mucosa
AATAGAAAAACACAGTCTGCTTAAAATAATACTACACAAACATTAGATGTTGCCATGGTTTAATTGAACATAACATGTAAACATTCACAGTGCAGGGAGGAAAAAGTATGTGAGCCCCTAGCCTAATGACTTCTCCAAGAGCTAATTGGAGCCAAGAGTGAGCCAACCTTGACTCCAATCAGTGTGATGATATTGGATGTGTTGCTGACAGCTGTCCTGCCCTTTAAAAACACACACCTGTTTTGGGTTTACTGGTTTCAAGAAGCACTGTCTGATGTGAACCATGCCTCGCAGAAAAGAGCTCTCAGAAGACCTACGATCAAGAATTGTTGACTTGCATGAAGCTGGAAAGGGTTACAAAAGTATCTCCAAAAGCCTTGATGTTCATGTGTCCACGGAAAGACAGACTGTCTACAAATGGAGAAAGTTTAGCACTGTGGCTACTCTCCCTAGGCGTGGTCGTCCTGTAAAAATGACTGCAAGAGCACAGCGCAGAATGCTTCATGAGGTAAAGAAGAATCCTAGAGTGTCAGCTAAAGACCTACAGAAATCTCTGGCACATGCTAACATTTTTGTTGACACATCTACAATAAGGAAAACATTAAACAAGAATGGAGTACATGGGAGGACACCACGGAGGAAGCCATTGCTGTCCAAAAAAAATATTGCAGCACATTTGAAGTTTGCAAAAGAGCACCTGGATGTTCCACAGCACTACTGGCAAAATATACTGTGGACAGATGAAACCAAAATTGAGTTGTTTGGGAAGAACACACAACATTATGTGTGGAGAAAAAAAGGCACAGCACACCAACATCAAAACCTCATCCCCACTGTAAAACATGGTGGAGGGAGCATCATGGTTTGGGGCTGCTTTGCTGCCTCAGGGCCTGGACGGATTGTTGTCATTGATGGGAAAATGAATTCCAGAGTTTATCAAGACATTTTGCAGGAAAACGTACGACCATCTGTCCGCCAACTGAAGCTCCGCAGAGGATGGGTGATGCAACAGGACAATGACCCAAAGCATACAAGTAATTCAACAAAAAAATGGCTTCAACAGCACAGAATACGCCTTCTGGAGTGGCCCAGTCAGAGTCCTGACCTCAACCCGACTGAAATGCTGTGGCATAACCTTAAGAGAGCGATTCACACCAGACATCCCAAGAATATTGCTACACTGAAACAGTTTTGTGAAGAGGAGTGGTTCAAAATTACTCCAGATCGTTGTGCAGGTCTGATCTGCAACTACAGGAAACGTTTGGTTGAGGTTATTGCTGCCAAAGGAGGGTCAACCAGTTATTAAGTCCAAATACTTTTTCCTCCCTGCACTGTGAATGTTTACATGTTATGTTCAATTAAACCATGGCAACGTCTAATGTTTGTGTAGTATTATTTTAAGCAGACTGTGTTTTTCTATTGTTGTGACTTAGATGAAGTTCAGAGCACATTTTATGACCAATTCATGCAAAACTCCACGTAATCCCAAGGGGTTCACATACTTTTTCTTGCAACTGTATAATTATATATAATTATATAAAATATATAATTATTTTTATACTGTTTTACAAAGCAGTACTAACCATAAAAAACTTCACTTTTCTTATTTCTTTGGAATCCATTGGATGTTAGTACGTTAGTGAGAGTGTATAGTTCGGTTTTTAGGTGTTGTTCATCAGCTAAGCGTTTTGTTCTGGAGATGAGTGTCTTGGCTACGGAGTTGATCTGTGCTGGGTGGTGGTGTGAGAGTGCGTGCAGATAGCGGTTTGTGTGTGTTTTCTTCTGGTAGATGGTGTGTCCTAGGGAGCCATTGGATTTCTTGTAGACTAAGACATCCAGGAAGGGAAGTTGGTTGTTAGCTTCTGTTTCCATGGTGAACTGTATTTTGGGGTGTAGGCTGTTGAGGTGTGTGAGGAAGTTGTCCAGTTTTTCTTTCCCATGTGGCCAGATTATGAAGGTGTCGTCTACGTATCTGAGCCAAAGTTTCAAAGTGTTTCATGTAGAGGTTTGCAATGACAGGTGAGAGGGGTGATCCCATGGGTGCTCCTTCTATTTGTTTGTATTTTTGTCCGTTATAGATGAAGTATGTGTTGGATAGGCAGTGGTTGGTCAGATCTAGGATGTGCTTGGGGGGGTTGTATTTGTTTTGGATAGCTGTCAAGGCTTCTTTGTTTGGCACTTGGGTGAAGAGGGATATGACATCGAAGCTCACGAGTAGGTCGCTGGGCTGTAAGTTTTGTTTCTTTATGATCTCTATGAACTGGAATGAGTTTTTTACGTGTGAGGTGATGATTCTGCATAGGGCTGTAGTTGTTTGGTGAGAAATTTGGCTAGGTTTTGTAGAGGTGAGCCTATGGAGCTGACTATGGGTCTAAGTGGGGTTCCTTCTTTGTGTATCTTGGGGAGACCATAGAGCTTAGGGCATCTGGATGATTTCTCTCTGGGAATGATTATTTGCTGGATCTCTTCGCTGATGGGGGAGGCTTTTATTTTGGATCTAGTGGTTTTTTCCAGGTAGGTGGTGGGATCTGTGTTTAGGGGTTTGTATGTGGAGTCTTGGAGTAGGTTGGTTAATTTGGTTTGGTAGTCAGATATGTTCATAACCACTGTGGCGTTGCCCTTGTCTGCTGGTAGGATTATTATGCTGGTGTCTTCTTTCAGGTTAAGTAGTGCTGTCTGTTCCTCTTTGGGTAAATTGCTTTTGGGTGGCTTGCTGGTGCAGAGGATGTTGGTGACTTCGAGTCTGATTCTGTTAGCGTCGTCGGGGTTGATTTTGGTCAGGCTGGTTTCAACTCCGCATATAATGGTTTCAGTGGGGATGTGTTTGGGAGCGACTGCAAAGTTGAATCCTTTGGAAAGGACTTTGGTTTCGGCTTTGGTGAGGATCCTATCTGAGATGTTATGCACTGATTGTTTCATGTGTGGCTGTGAGGGGGGAGGGGTTCGTTTCTGGCATTCTTGTAGTCTTCGGAGTTTGTTGGTGTGTGTGTCTGTCTTGAGGGTGGTCTGTGTTTCGGCTCTTCAGACGGCGAGTTGTTTGGATTTGTCCCAAAGTGCGGGGTGGATCTTGTTGCTGAGTTTGAGGTGAAGTGTGAGGAGATCTTTGTTGATTCAGTCTAGGAGGAATCTTTTTGTGTGAAGTTCATTTCTGATTAGGGCCAATTCTGTTCTTTTCAGGATGCGTTTGGTGGCTGCAGAGTTGGAGTGGAATTTCAATTGGAAGCATGTGGGGATTAAATTTTGATCTTGGCAGTTGCGTAGGAATGCGAGGTCACATAAAATGGAAACTCTTTGTACTTCAAGTTTTTCATAGGTCCTGGTCAGATGGTGGATTTCCTCCCCGTAGAGGTACGATATTTGTTTTCGGAGGTTTTTGCGGGTGTTTGTATGTAGGTCTTTGGTTATTCAGGTTTTTTTCCCGTGTAAAATTGGAAGTGTCTTGGCAATGTTTCGACGAAATCTCATTCGTCATCTTCAGGCTGGTGTTCTCGGCTTCGTGCTTCCAGGAGCAATGTGTGATCGCAGCTGTTTCTTCCTTTTAACTGCCAGTGGGGGTGTGAGCTGATTGGGTGGGAGCATGGCTGTGTTCTGATTGGGTGGAGGTGTGCTTTGATTGGTTGGGGGCTTGGCTGTGCTCTGTTTGGGTGGGGGCTTGGCTGTGCTCGGGTTAGTCTGAGTTGCAGGGGGATTTGAGCTGGTGAGCTGTGTTGCTGTTGTTTGGCTTCGCGTTCGTGGTCGTGCCACATCTTCATGGAGGATGTCAGTTTGCTTCATGTATGGATTGGAGGGGTTTAAAGTGGCCAATGATGCAGCTGTCATCTGGCTTCTGGTCTGTGGTCGTGCCTCATCATCGGTGTGGGTCTGGGTTTGCTTTTTGCATGGAAGTGTGGTGGTGATATCCTGTGTGGTTTTCGTGAGTGTGGGTCTGGTGTCATTTTTTGTGTTAGGGACTCATTTGTCAATAAGGGCGGGTTTCCAAATGGCTGGTAGGCGGGAAGTATCATCTCGTTTATTCATACTGTGAGGGCATTTTTCTATCTCGATGGCTTCTCTGATTATTCTATTGTTAAAGTGTTCAGTTTTGGTGATAGTTCTGGTCTTTTTAAAGTCAATTTCATCTCCTGTGGCTTTAAGGTGTTGGACCAGGGAAGAAGTTGGTTCCTCTTTTCTGACTGAGTTCTTGTGTTCTTCAATGCGTGCACTTATTCTTCTGTTGGTTTGTCCGATGTATGTGGTGGGGCAAGTGGTGCATGGGATTTCATATACTCCTTGGTTTTCTAACTCAATTTTGTCTTTGGGGTTTCTTAGGATGGTGGATATGCTATCTGCACGCACTCTCACACCACCACCCAGCACAGATCAACTCCGTAGCCAAGACACTAATCTCCAGAACAAAACGCATAGCTGATGAACAACACCTAAAAACCGAACTATACACTCTCACTAACGTACTAACATCCAACGGATTCCAAAGAAATAAGATTACCAACCTAATCCAAAAAGAAACCCCCACTAAAATCCAAGACAGAGAACAAGAAAACGGCAAAGCCCTCCTCCCATACATAAAAGGCACCACAGATAGAATTAGCAAGATCCACCACAAACACAACATCAAGACAGCATTCTGCACAAACTGAAAAATATCCACCATCCTAAGAAACCTCAAAGACAAACGACCCTATCAGGTAGGCCGTGCAGCCAGAAGATGTGTAGGATAAACATGTGGGCGGTGGCGTGATCCGTCGGTAACTCCCGGCATGGGATGAAATGCGCCATTTTCATCAGCATGTCCACCACCACGAACATGGTCGTGAATCCAGAAGACGGAGACAAATCCGTCAAGAAGTCCATGGAAATGGCACCCCAGGGTCTTTCTGGTGTCGGCAATGGCTGGAGCAGCCCTGGAGGGGCTCCCGTTGCCGACTTGGCCTAACGGCAGCAAACACAAGACATAACATAAGCCTGGACATCGTGTCGCAATCAGGGCCACCAAAAAGTGCGGGAAACTAGATGTAATGTCTTAAAGAGGCCGAAGTGCCCCTCAGCAGGATTATCATGGCACTGTGAAAAGATAAGTCCCTGGAGCGGCCCCACTGGCACGTAGAGCCTGTCTCAGTACCGCAAGAGTTCCTCGTGAAACGTACATGGAGAGTCGGGCCCTACCTCTTCCTTCCGTTGCTCCACAGAAGCATCGTGCCGCTGCGCTTCCCGTATCTGAGCCCCTAAACCCACTGGTTCCTGAACCATGGAGAAAGACTCTATAGGCAACACTGTCCGGAGCGGAAGCGGGTCTTCAATGTGGGAATACTCTGGTTTCTGCGAAAGTGCATCCGCCCTTTGGTTGCAACCACTGGGGATGTACGTAACACGGAAATTGAACCAGGCAAAGAAGAGGGACCACTGAATCTGCCGTTGGTTCAGTTTCCGGGCGGTCTGTAGGAACTCCAAGTTTTTATGGTCCGTCCGGACTTCAATTTGATACTGGGGCCTCTGGTGCCCCCACCCACGGCCCCAGCCGTCACTGCTTGGCTTCCTCAAATGTGTGGTGTATTTCAAAGGTGGCAGCTCACATCTGGAGGTGGCAAACATTGTCCCACTGTGAGAGCCAGGCCAGGCCTCCCCACCATCTGACTCGCCAATGGGGGCGCTTCTGCTGGGCCAGCCTCCCCTCCCCCTCACTGTGCTTTTGTGCATGGCACTCAGCTGGGGGAGGGGAGCACTTCCCCACGCTGCCCCCTTCTTTCTCTTGGTCTTGTCAACGAGGGAGGAGGAAGGTCAGGCTTAGGGGATGGCCCCCACCCTGCAAGATCCGCCCCGCCATTCTCTCCCAGCCCTCTTTGCTGGCGGCAACAGCAAATGTACCATGATGAAGGCGGAATCCTGTTGCTGCGCAAAAGCAAGTGCAGAGGCTCTTTGCTCCTGCACTAAAGCTCTGCCCTTTCATCCTGACAGCTCTTCCATCCCTCTGCCATGACAGGGAGCCACAGCAGAGAGGTGAAAGAACCGCATGTGTCTCCAGAGCCGCGGGTTGCCAACACCCATGCCAGGAGGTCCTACAGGACCAAAGTCACCCCAGAGGGGTGATGAAGACAAAGGGGATACCCAGATGCCAGTCTCCCCATTTGATCCAGGAGAAGCCCTCAAATCGGCGGGAAAAAAGATGGCCACTATTGCCAGACCAAGGCTGGGACAGCTGGATCGAAGGAGGAATGAAGATTGAATGAATAACAGCGTGGTGTCAGCGTTCCAGAAAACCCCCCAGCTCCAAGTAAAGACTCTGAAGCAAGCATTTTCAAAGTTCTATTTACTAGAATAGGTAAACTGGCACATCTGGGAAAACCTGAATCTGAGAGGTCCGGGTTTTCCCTCAGTAAATCAAAAACCCCCAAACCATCCCCTCAGTCTTCAGTTGATCACATGCTCCAATCAACCACCGTCCCATCTTGAGACATCACTCCGACCACTCCTTCTCCAGATGCAGGATTGCCCTGACCTTGACTGACAGGAAGAATGCTATTATGTCTACAGACAACCCCTCTACTAAATCCCCCCTCCTACTTTCCCACACACGAGAAGGTGGCAGCATGGAAGCTTCTGGCCTAATATGGCTTCCAAAGCTGACACGTGGCAGATCTGGGTGAGAAATTTTTCTAACTTCTGTTGTGGAACTTCTCCCCAAAAAACAACCTTTTTTTGAGAGTGAGACTCAAAAGGGGGAGGCAGGGTTTTTTGTTTCCCGCTCCCCAAAGTATAGCGGCAACCAAGATTTTGAGCTACGGAGAAATGTGGGGGAAAAAAGTGAAAAGAACTTTTAAAGAGAGAGCCACAGGAAAGTCTGGACTGGTTATTTTTAACAATTTTAACTGATTTAAAAACACTGGAATTTAGTTTATTGCTATTTTGTTTTGATGGATTTTTAAAGAGAGATTTTTGGACATTTTGGAGATCCTAAAATAAAGCTTGCAGTAAAAGTGAAGAAATAGAGCAAGGGCGGCACCTACTGGTTGGGAAGGTTATTATAAAAGTGAAAGGAAGATGGGTGTTTTGGCTACTGTAGATACATCTGAGACTGAGTTTTATACAAAGTAACACCTGCAAACTGTTTATATTGGATGTTTGGAGACATACAGTGAAAACACTAAAATTCTTTGAACTTTTTTGGATTATAAATATCCCTGGCAGTGTGAAACTGTGAAACAGCTTGAATTTGTTTTAACGAATTGACCAGCTAGACATTGAGGATTATAAAATATTGAGAATTTGGTGGGCCCTTGTGGATTATAAATTTTAATTGCTAAAGGAAGAATAAACAATAACTGTCTCCAAAGAAGCTTTCTACATGGCTACAGGACTATTTTATGGACTGACCTTGTGGATTACAAAATACAGATCTGTGAAGCTGGTTGGTGATTGGAAAGAACAAGAAAAGTCTGTTTTCTTTTCTTTTTGGCAACATACTAAAATAGTGGGGAGAGGGATTGACTGGGGAATTTGAGATTATTGTTGTTTACTCTTCTAAATTAACTTAATTTACAGATATAGGTGGAAATGGCAAGCAATCCAAATTTAACTAAATTAGGAAAGAAAACATCATCTGCACCAGCAGCAGCAGCAGCATCAAGTCCACCAAACCAAAGATCAATAGAACGGTCTCTGTTCTCTGACCTCGAATTTTTCATGTTTTGGGGACCCTTCGGGGTGCAAAAAGCCTGGAGGGCATTGTGGACTAGAGGGGAAGTCTAGAGAGCGGCAAAATGAAGGGTGATCACTCGTTGCATGAATGGACACCCCTGTCAAACCAGCATGGTGACTGACAGCTTGCTATGGCGGACCTGAGGTTGTGATGAGCCAGTGAGTACAGGGAGGAGAAGATTTTTACAGCAGACAGTGTCATTTCATGTGAAAACTGCAAGGTTAATGATCGATTTGAAGAGTGAAGCCTGCCTTTTCTGGTTAAAAGAATTCCAGTGGAGACAGCGAGCAGCGAGCAGCGATTTGGCAGAGGGGAAATGACTCAGCACAATACATCTAACCTTTAAGGTGGCGACAAGGAGAAAGATTGTGATGTTTCGGCAAGATGGTGGATATCTGCTGTGAACTGAGAATTAAAGGGAAAGAGAAAGCGAAGAAGGAGAGAAATTTGGCATAGTAGAGCGACAGGAAAGGAAAGGAGAAGAAGAAGCGAGGACGGACATTGCCGTGAATTAACAGTAAGAGAAGTTTGATTGGACGAGTGCTCAAGCCGGAAAAAGAAAGGAAAGAACTCTCTGTTCTATTTGAACTTTTGAACAGAAGATCCAAAGGAGATTGAGGCAGAATAAAAGAGAAGGAGGGGGAAAACAGACTTAAGAGACTATTATACATTATACATTATCTATATAAACGGAGCAAAAGAGACCTGGGAGGAGCTAAGAGCTATAATCAAGAGGAGACATAAAGATCTATACTCAGGGGTGAAATGCTCCCGGTTCGGACCGGCTCGGGCAAGTAGGTAGCGATGGCGGTGGGCAGTTCGGAGAACCGGTAGCAAAAATCCCTTCCCCCCCCCCCCAGCCTCCAGCTTGCTTACCTTCGCACGCCTGCCTTGCTTCGCTTGCTGTAATCCCTGCAATCCATTGCATCAGCAAGCAACTGAATCTCCCTGCTTGCAATCAAGCTCATCGGTGAGCAGCTCTATCTGCCTGCCTGCCTGCCTGTAACTTTTTTTCCCCTTTGGGAGCTTTAAAAAAAATAGTTAATTGGGGTTTTTTTAGTTGTTCTTTTTTAAAGTTTAGGAAGTTTTAAATTTAGCTGCTTTTATATAAAAATAAAATTAAAATAAAATAAAATAATATTTGTGCAGCTTTCTGAGATTTTGTGTGTTTCTTTAGTGTTTCACTCTAACTACACAAACACACAAAATCTCGCAAAGCTGTACGTGGAATTTTGTGTGTGTAAAGTGTGAAAGTTGGTTTTTTGGACTTTTTGTGGCTGTGTGAGGTTCCTGCTTGTTGCAGGGGCCATTTTGGGTCTAGCACAGCCGCTTTTACATTTTGGGTGAGCCTGTTGTGTTGTGTTGTGTTTTGTAGGTTAAAAAAGGGCAAAGAAGTGACGTTGACTTGGCCACGCCCACCTGACCAACAAGCCATGCCCACCCAGTCACCTGACCAATAACCCACACCCACTAATTAAGCCACGCCCACATAATCGGTAGCAAAAATTTTTAGATTTCACCCCTGTCTATACTCCTCTAAACTTTGGGTTTAATGTACACTTAGTGGATATTTACAAGTCTTTACTGAACAATTGAACAACAGCAAATCAACTAAGAAGATTTAAATATTCTTATATTTGGTATTAATTATTTTATTTCATTTTAGGTAGTAATAATATTGATAAAACTCCTACTTTATAGAGAGTTAAAATATTTTTTTAGATATTAGATATAGATATTAAAGATTTTGTGAATTTACTATATATTGACAATTATAATCAACTTGCTTTACTTTGTACAAATTGATAATTATAATTTTGAATTAATTTGAGATATATATTTAATTGATTTCCAATACTTATCCCAACCCTAATTTCTAACCCTGATAACAACTTTGATATATATATAGATAGATAGAGAGAGAGAGAGAGAGAGAGAGAGAGAGACTTGTTTATTGATTTAAGATAGTCGGGTTAATTAATATAGAGCACCAGTACTGTTATTCATCTGTATCTGTATTTTTGTATATTTATAGTCATATATTTCTTTGATAGTTAGTTGTTATATATGCTGAACAATTTGTTAAGTTGGATTAAGAACTAGAGATAGTTGTTTTCAGTTGTTTTTAGTGAAAGTGACTAAACAGTATTTAATAATTAATAACATAAGGAAGGCAAAAGAAGGGAAAGGGAAAAAAATAATAACAACAATAGACAGTAATTGGTTGATGATAGTGTGGAAAAACATCTATAAAATATTGGGAGAGCAAAGTAGAGTACTGAAAGAGATGACTAGTCTTACAACAACAACCTTAAAGGCAGGGAAAAAAAACAGCATCAAACCCAACGATAACGATGGCTTCCCCTTTAAATCAACAGTTCACAGAGGGGTTATCAAAGGCGGAAAAGACTAACACGATCCCAAGCATGCAAACAATGCAAACCACCCTGACGCTGATTCAGGAAACAATGGTAAAGATGCAAGAAATGATGTCTAACAATCATGGTGACATGAAAATTGATATTCAAAAACTAGATAGTAAAATGAACTCAATCCAGGAAGCAATTCAGAAGAACAAACAAAAAATAAAGATAGTAGAAGCCAAAGCTGAACAAACCAGAAAAAAAAATAGATCTGGTAGATCAGAAGATGATGGCACTAAATAAAGATCTTGAGGACTCAGTAATCCAGTTGGAAATGGACAGAGCTTTGTTCTACATTAGCTGCGCATGCTCGAAGATGGCGTCTCGCGGGTGAGGCTCCGATGTCTTGGGGAGATGTAGGAGACGCCGAGGATTCCTGGAGGGCTGAATTTCCAGCTGACGGCCCTGGCCTGGCGGGTGAACGGGAGGACAGCCTACTGCGAGCTGTGGGGCTGTCGGGAGCAATGGAGTGCCGCGAGGTTGTGACGGCGCAGATGGGAGACGGGAGGCTCAGAATGGATCGGGGCGGCGCCTTCTGCCTTCTGCCTCGGCGTTCCCCCCCCAGCGGCATCTGGACGGGGGTGGGGGTATGGGGGCGATGGCGGCATGTTGGAGCGCTGCTGGACGCCCCCCCACCCCGAAAAAAAAGTTTGGGGGCTCCCAGCAGCGGTGGCGACATTGGGCGCGGCGGCTGCGCCGGCGGGAGCAAAATGGCGGCTGCTGGGGCGATTGGGGCGACGCCGAGGGGAGTGGCATGACCCTGACTGAATTTTTCGAACTTAGACCTGTTGCAACTGGTCTTTGTCAGCTGTGGAAGGGGGAGTCCTGGTGGACTGACTTGGAGCTGCCTGGTTGGTGACCCTTCTGAAGACCTGGGATTCAAGGGGGAGATTAGAAGATCAGGGGGAGATTGGGGAGACTGGAGGGGTTGGGAAGAGCTGGCCTTGACGTGGACTGGCCTACCACCCCGCTCCGTCTCCACCCTCCCCCCCTTCCCACCGTGGCCCAGTTGTGGGCGTTGGTTGGGAGCATCATTATCCTGACTGGACCCTTCCTGCACCTGGACTCATTACCCCTTAAAATGACTACAGCTGACCCCCGCCTCCGGCTATACCATCAGTACTACTGTCATCTGTACTGCCTTGCTGTGAGGAGAGGTTTAAGCCTGGGCATGGGCGCTGAGGGAGCCACTTTTGTTGCAGCTGCCACCGAAGAAGATCTGCCGTTACCAGCCGCCGTGAGAGGGTGGCCTGGTCACTGCTCCCCCGGGGCAGCGGCCTGAGACTCCTCTCCACTGTTGTGAGAGAACAGTGGACTCCGGTTGACCCATGCCGGAGTGGTGAACTTTCTCTCCCGGACCTTTTTTAATCAACACCATTGAATCCTTGGACTCGTTCATTTTCCCCAGACAGATTGTAGGATGTATTCACCGGCTGAGCTCTTCGCGCTGTGAGACTCCCCCCTCTCGCAGGCCTGGTCCTCCATGTTATTGAGGGCCCATCTTGATGATGGGTTTTGGAACCCCGAGAGATGGCATGCAGCGAAGAGGGGGTTGAGGGGCTTTTTATCTAAATTTTTAAGGAAAATGTTAAGGGGACCCGGGAGGATGGGAGGGGGTTATAAAGGTGGACCTGGGGGAGGGGGTCCTGATACCCACCGAGCGGGGTGATGGGGCGATTGGCTGCAGCAGAGGGGTTGTGAAAAGAAATTCAACTGGGGAGCAGGAGGGCGACAGGAAGGGCAACAAAATTGAAATAATGAGTGGGAGGGGCAGATATGACGGGCGCAGGGGGCCATATCATGTATCGGGGGTGCGCACATGCTGTTTACGAGCAATTGCGCACTCTGGCCCCCAATGCGTGACTCGTGTCCTGGGTTGCGCAGAGTCTCAGGCCCAGGGTCCGCAGCTGATGTTGTATAATGCCAGGTCGGTTGTTAATAAAGCCCCCCTCATTTGTGACCTTATTTTAGAGGGGGGTGCAGACCTGACTGGTATTACGGAGACCTGGTTGGGCCAAGAGGGGGGGTCCCCCTCATTGAAATGTGCCCACCAGGTTTCCGTGCATTTCATTAGCCAAGGGCCCATGGGAGGGGTGGGGGAGTGGCGGTGATCATTAGGGAAAATCTTTGTCCGAGGGAGACCACTGTTCCTCAGATAGCCGGATGTGAGTCCCTTTTTGTGAAGTGGGGCCGTGGGGTGCAGATGGGTTTGCTGACTACGTACCTGGTTCCCTGCCACGTGGCAGCGACCCTGCCCGAACTACTCGACGTCATTGCCAGGGTGGCGGTCGATACCCCCAGACTTATTGTCATGGGGGATTTCAACCTCCCATCTGCGGGTGAGGCGTCAGAGGTGGTTTGGGAGTTCATGGCTTCCATGACGACTATGGACCTGACCCAGTTAGTTCAAGGCCCCACTCACATAGGGGGACACACTCTGGACTTGATTTTCATCTCTGGTCAGTGGTTGAACGATCTTGGTAGAGGGGACCTAGATATTAAACCCTTGTCATGGACAGATCATTCGCTCCTTCACCTGGACTTTCCTACCGCTTTCCCCCGCTGCAGGGAGACGGAACCAACCAGATGGTTCCGTCCCAGGCGCCTGATGGACCCTGAAAGGTTCCTGACGGAGCTTGGGCCGTTTCCTGAGACTCTGGCACATGACTCGACTGAAGAGCTGGTGGCCGCCTGGGAGAGTGCGGCTGCCAGAGCTTTGGATCGCGTCGTGCCTTTGTGGCCTCTGACCCGATGCCGATCTCAATTAGCTCCTTGGTTTTCTGAGGAGCTGAGAGAGATGAAGCGTCGGAAAAGATGCCTAGAGAGCATTTGGAGGACTAGTCAATCCGTTTCCGACTGGACACAGGTGAGGACCTACCTAGTGACGATAAAAGCGGTGAAATCTAACCATTTTTCTGCTCTTATCGCATCTGCAGAGAACCGCCCAGCCGCTCTGTTTAGGGTGACCCACTCCCTTCTTTGGGGGGGAGTGCGGGAAGATCCCTTGCAGGGTTGTGCTGAGGATTTTGTGCAATTCCTGCATGATAAAGTCGCTCGGATTTGGGATGGCTTGGACTCCGACTGGATGAGTCCACTGGAGGAGACGAGGGGAGGTCTTGAGAATATTATCTGGGAGGAGTTTGATCCTGTGGCTCCCGAGGATGTGGACAGGGTTCTGGGTAAGATTAGTGCCGCCACGTGTTTGTTGGACCCGTGTCCCTCCTGGTTGGTACTGGCCTCCTGGGAGGTTACATGAGGCTGGCTCCAGGGAATTACAAGCGCTTCTCTGAGTGAGGGTGCCTTCCCCGCCACCTTGAAAGAGGCGGTGGTGAGGCCCCTCCTCAAGAAGCCTTCCCTGGACCCGGCTGAATTAGCTAACTACCGTCCGGTCTCCAACCTTTGTTTTGTGGCGAAGGTTGTCGAGAGCGTGGTGGCACGACAGCTTCCCTGGCACCTAGATGAAGCTATCTATTTGGACCCGTACCAGTTGGGCTTCAGGCAGGGGTACAGCACTGAAACGGCATTGGTCGCGTTGGTGGATGATCTCTGGAGGGCTCGGGACAGGGGTTGTTCCTCTGTCCTAGTCCTATTAGATCTCTCAGCGGCTTTTGATACCATCGACCATGGTATCATGCTGCAGCAGTTGAGGGGGTTAGGAATAGGGGGCACCATTTTACGGTGGTTCTCCTCCTTCCTCTCTGACCGCTCGCAGTTTGTGTTGGCAGGGGGGCTGAGGTCGACCTCGAGGCACCTCGCATGGGGAGTGCCACAATGGTCGGTCCTCTCACCCCTTCTGTTCAACATTTATGTGAAGCCGCTGGGTGAGATCATCCGTGGTTTTGGGGTGAAATGTCATCTGTACGCTGATGACACCCAGCTGTACATTTCCACCCCAGACCACCCCAACGATGCCCTTGATGTGATGTCTTGCTGCCTGGAGGCCGTGTGGGTCTGGATGGGGAGAAACAGGCTCAGACTCAACCCTTCCAAGACTGAGTGGCTGTGGCTTCCAGCATCCCAATATAGCCAGCTGGTGCCATCGCTGACTATTGGGGGTGAATCTTTGCCCCCCACAGAGAGGGCTCGCAATCTGAGTGTCCTCTTGGACACACGGCTGTCTTTAGAAGAGCATATGACGGCCGTGGCCAGGGGGGCCTTCTATCAGGTCCGCCTGATTCGCCAGTTGCAGCCCTTTCTGGATCGGGACGCCTTGCACACGGTCACTCATGCCCTTGTCACCTCCCGGCTGGACTACTGTAATGCTCTCTACATGGGGCTCCCCTTGAAGAGCACTCGGAGGCTCCAACTGGTCCAGAATGCGGCCGCGCGGGTGGTTATGGGCGCAACCCGTTGTGCCCATGTGACACCCCTCCTGCGCGAGCTGCACTGGCTCCCAGTGGTCTTCCAGGTGCGATTCAAGGTGTTGGTTACCACCTTTAAAGTGCTCCATGGCATAGGACCCGGGTACCTTCGAGACCGACTTCTGCAAACCAATAGCCTCCCACCGGCCAGTTCGCTCACACAGAGAGGGTCTTCTCAGGGTGCCATCAGCCAAGCTATGCCGGCTGGCGACACCCAGGGGGAGGGCCTTCTCTGTGGGGGCCCCAGCCCTGTGGAATGAACTGCCCCCGGAAATGTGTAAGATCTCCGACCTCCGGGTATTTCGCTGTGCCCTTAAGACCCTGTTGTTCCGACAGGCTGGGTTATCAATGTAAAAATTTTAAATCGGGTGTTTTAAATTTTTGGGGTCTTAAACTGAGCCGAAATTATTTAATAATTTTAATTATTTTAATTGATGTTTGTCTTGTGCTTTTAATAGGCTGTACACCACCCTGAGTCCTTCGGGAGAAGGGCGGTATAGAAATAAAATTATTATTATTATTATTATTATTATTATTATTATTATTATTATTATTATTATTATTATTATTATTACTACTTAAGATTCCAAAATGTGATAGAGGCAAAAGATGAAGATCTAGGACAGATAATGGCAGAGATTATAGCAGAATCCCTACAGAGGGACAAACAAGAAATTATGAATGAAATAGATGAAGTATATTGAATCCAAACGAACTACTCTAGACGCCATAAACTGCCCAAACCCATATTAGGTTTGTCCGAAAGAGGATCCGTGATATAATATATAACATAACTCGAGAAGAACCTATGAGGCAGAATACTGATGGTGGAGATAATTGACAATAATAAGAAAATTCTCTTGGTTGCAATATATGCTCCAAACAACAATCAAAGTGACTTTTATAGAAAATTACATATGAAAATAATTGAAATGGAATATGACAATATATGTATGATGGGAGATTTTAATGGAATAGTTGATGAAAATTTGGACTATAAAACACATAAAATAGTAAGACACAGTAGAAAAATACTACCGAATTCCTTTTTTAAGATGATAGAAGAAATAAGTTTGAAAGAGGTATGGAGAGATAGAAATGGAAAAAATAGACAATATACTTTTTATTCTGATAGACATGCATCTTGGTCTAGGTTGGATATGATATGGACAACAATGGAATTGAGTTTGAATATTGAACAAGTAGAAATAGAAACAAATATATGGGCAGACCACAATCCTGTGATAGCTACTTGGAAAGGACAAAAAAGAAAATGCAGATGGACTTTAAATAGTACAATATTAAAAGAGAAAGACTTTGTACAGAAAATGGAGAGAGAGTTGGTGTTTTTTTTCCAAGGAGAATAAGAAAGAAGACACATCGACACAAAATCTTTGGACACAATGAAAGCCTACATTAGAGGTTTAATAATGGATTATACAAGGAAAAGAAATTTAAAGAAAAGACAAACATTTAAAATCCTGACAGATGATTACAAGAGATTTGAAAAGGAGCTCCAGAAATGTCCACATAAGAAAGAGGTAAAAGTAAAAATGGATATAATAAAGCATAAAATGGAATTACTGGAGAAAGAAGAATTAGCCCAAAAAATCAGAAGCACTAAACAGAACTATTTTGAAAATGCAAATAAACCAGGAAGATGGCTAGCATATAAGTTGAAAAAAGAAAGAGAATTAAGAAAAATAACACAATTAACTGATGATCAAGGGCAAAGTAAATTTGGAAATAAAGGGATGGGGAAAATAATACAAAAATATTATAGACAACTTTATAAGAGAGAAGATAGAGGAGGAAGATGTGGCAAGATATTTACAAAAAGCAAAATTACCTCAGATTCCCAAAGATGTTGAGGAGAGCATATGACGGCCGTGGCCAGGGGGGCCTTCTATCAGGTCCGCCTGATTCGCCAGTTGCAGCCCTTTCTGGATCGGGACGACTTGCACACGGTCACTCATGCCCTTGTCACCTCCCGCCTGGACTACTGTAATGCTCTCTACATGGGGCTCCCCTTTCTTCCAAAATTCCAAAATATTTACAAAGTTAATTAAACAAAAAGCAGACATAGTATGCCTCCAGGAGGTACATATCCGAAAGCAGGATGAAAAATACTTGGAATATAACAAACTAGGGAAACTGTATACAGCTTTAGCAGAGAAGAAGAAGAAAGGGGTGGTGAGATATATTAAGGAAGGAATAAAAGCCAACCAAATTTATGCGGATTCAAAAGGAAGAACTTTAATGATGGAAATAAAGAGAGGGCATACCCCTATTTTGTTGGTAGTTATTTACACGCCTAATAAAAATCAGGGGGAATATTATAAGAAACTACATGAAAAGATAACTACAACAGGCTATAGGAATATATGTATTGTGGGTGATTATAATGGGATAGTGGATACCCAAAAAGACTATGCCAGAGATAAAAATAAGAAGAAGAAAAGAAATATACTACCCAAAACTTTCTTCAATATGATAGATGAATTAAATTCGATAGATATGTGGAGAACTTTGCATCCAAAAGAAAACAAATACACATTTTATTCCAATCCCCATGCATTCTGGTCCAGAATTAATATGATGTGGATGAATAGGGAATTAGGTTTAGAAATAGGAAAAATTGAGATTTCCCCAAGGACGCGGGCAGACCACAATCCCCTAGAAATAATATGGAGAGGCCCAAAAAAAAAGAAGTAAAAGATGGACATTAAACCCCCAAATTTTAAAGGAAACTTAATATATTGAAAGGATAACGAAGGAATTGAGACTATTTTTTAAAGAAAATAAAAAACACCATACTACCTTAATAAACTTATGGGATACCATGAAAGCCTATATAAGGGGAATAACAATAGCTTTCAATGCAAAGAAAAATAAGGAAAAATGGAAACAGCATAACACCTTATCGGAAGAAATTGGAAATCTGGAGAAGCGACTCCAAATAAAACCAGGAGATGAATTTGTTTTTGATTGTTTTTTTAGGTTTTTTATTTTTTAAGACAAACAAACATTTAATACATCAATCATCCCTCCCCTGTGACATCTCGGTGTTGACTTCTTCAGTTCTTTTTATTCTTCTTGTTCCAACAGTTTCTTCTATCTTAATCGTCATCCAAACCACTATAAAAGTTCATTCCTATAACCATATTCTTGCCATCAAATTTTTACACATAGTTATAAAATTAATCATTTATATCTCTTTTCCAACCAACAATAAAAATAATTCCATATTCGAAAGTATTCTGATTCTTCCCTATCTTTAATCAACAAAGTTAATTGGTTCATTTCTGCATAATCTAAAATCTTTTTTATTACTTCATCTTCCAAAGGTATTTTCTCTAATTTTCAATTTTGAGCATAAACAATTCTTGCAGCTGTTATTACGTGTATAATCAAACAAATATATTCCTTTTTAATTTTGTCAGGTAGGATACCCAACAGGAACAACTCTGGTTTGAATTCAATACATAATTGTGTCATTTCTTCCAGCCAGGTTTTAATTTTATTCCAATAGTTTTTTGCTTCAGGGCATGTCCACCACATATGATAATAGGATCCTGGTAGTTGGTGACATTTCCAACATTTCGCTGATTTATCTTTAAACATTTTTGCTAACTTCTCCGGTGGCATATGCCATCTATAAAATATTTTATATTGGTTTTCCTTATATGCGGTGGACATTGTTAATTTATAGTTCCTTTCCCATAGTTGTTGCCATTTTTCAAGTTCAATTGAATGTCCAAAATTTCTTCCCCAAGCTATCATTGTTTCTTTTACCTGTTCCTCCTCCAATTCAATATATAGCAAAAAATTATAAAATGTTTTTAGTAAATTTTCTTCCATTCCTGTGAGTATCCTATCCAACTCAGTCTTTTCCAAATAAAAACCATGTAACTTAGCGTCTTTTCCATATGTTGTTCTTATCTGCATATACATATACCAATCTGTCTCAATCCCCTGTTCTTCCAGTTCTCGTTTCTCTTTCAATTCCCCCTTGTCTGTAAGTAAGTCTTTATATCTAAAAATATTTCTAAAATTAACCATATTTGGGTGTATCAATGCTTCCATCGTTGATAACCATATTGGTATTTTCACATAGTATTTATTTCTAACCTTCTCCCAAACCAATAGCAATGCATTTCTTATATAATGTCTATGAAAGTACGTATGTATCTTATTTCTACCATACCACAAAAAAGCATGCCAACCCAGTTGCAAATCATGCCCTTCCAGTGTTAACAGCCTTATATTTCTTAGTTCAATCCATTCTTTCAGCCATGTCAATGTTGCTGCTTGGTAATATAATTCCCAATTTGGTAAACCAAATCCCCCTTGCAACCTCGTGTCTTGTAGCATTTTCAAACTTATTCTTGCTTTTTTCCCTTGCCATATAAATTTCCTCATTATTTTATTCAGATGATGAAAGTATGTCTTTTCAATTTTTATTGGCACCGTCTGGAATATAAATAACAATCTTGGTAGTATGTTCATCTTTATCAATGCAATCCGTCCCATAAGTGATAGTTGGAGATTCTTCCATTTTTCCAAATATTTTTCAATTTGTTGTTTTAATTTATAATAGTTTTCTTCCTTTATTGTTACACATTTTGAAGTTAAATGTACTCCCAAATATTTAGCTTTCTTCACAACTTGTATATTTAACTTTTCTTTTATCTCTCTGTTTTGTTTTTCTGTTGTATTTTTCACCAATATTTTTGCTTTGTCTTTGTTTATTTTCAAACCAGAGACTTTTCCATATCTTTCTATCTGTTCTAGTAGTTTAGGGCCTGTTATTTGCGGTTCTTCTATAATGAATACCAAATCATCTGCAAACACTTGTAATTTATACTCCTCTTTTTTAATTTTCATCCCTTTTATCTCATCATTTTGTCTAATATTTCTGTTTAGGACTTCTAGAGTCAGAATAAACAATAGTGGTGATAGTGGACAACCTTGTCTATTCCCTTTCATTATATTGATTTTTTCCGTCATTTCTCCATTCATCATTATCTTAGCAAATTGTCTATCGTGATTTGTTTTTATGGTATTTATTAATCTCTCCCCAAACTCCATTTTCTGTAATTGTATCATCATAAACTGCCAATTCACATTATCAAAAGCTTTCTGTGCATCTAAAAACATCAACGCCATTTGTTTTTCTGGGTGAGTCTCATAATATTCTAAAGTATTCAAAATCATCCTCATGTTATCTCTGATTTGTCTTTTTGGTAAGAAGCCATTTTGATCAGTATGAATATATTCATTTAGCGGTTTCTTCAACCTATTAGCCATTATCGAGGCAAAAATCTTATAATCTACATTTAATAACGAAATCGGTCTATAGTTTTTAATCAATTGTAAATCTGTATCTTCTTTAGGTATAAGTGTCACATATGCCTCTTTCCATGAGTCTGGCATCTTAGCTTTCAATAATAAGTCATTAAATAAGTCCAACATTACATTACTAATAGTTTCTTGTAGTGTTTTATACAGTTCAGCTGGTAGACCATCTGGTCCTAGTGCTTTTCCACTCATTTGTCTTTTTATGGCTTCTGTTATTTCCATCATTGTTATTCTTTCTTCTAGCATTTCTTTATATTGTTCTGATATTTTAATTAAGTCAGATTTCTCCAGGTAGCTTTGTACCTCTTCCTCTGAAATCCTCTCTTGAGAATAGAGTTTTTGATAATATTCTTGGATTACTTTCCTTTTTTCCTCAGTTCTATATTGTAATTTCCCTTCTCCATCTTGAAGGTATTTTATAGTTTTCTTCTCCTTCTCTTTTCTTAATTTGTATGCTAACCATCTTCCTGGTTTATTTGCATTTTCCAAAAAATTCTGTCTCGATGTTCTCAGTTGATTTGCTAATGATTCTTGTTCATTTAAAATTATCTCGTGTTTCTTCAGTTCCATCAATTTCTTGATTTTTTTATTGCTTTGACCATTTTTCTGGAACTCTTTTTCCAGACTTTTATACTCTTCTTCCAATCTTACTTGTTTCTGGCATTTCTTTTTATTCTTTTTTCCCAAATATGTTATTGCCAGGCCTCTAATATATGCTTTCATTGTATCCCAAACATTCTGGAGTGATGTGTCTTCCTTTTTATTTATTTTAAAGAAAATTTCCAATTCCTTTTCCACAAATTTCTGAAATTCTTTTTCATTTAATATTGTTGCATTCAGAGTCCATCTTATCTTTTTTTTTTGCCCTTTCCACGTTATTGTTATTGGGCTGTGGTCTGCCCATATGTTTGAGCCAATATTTACTTCCTGCACCACTTCTATAAGTCCAATTGACATCCATATCATATCTATCCTTGACCACGATAAATGTCTATTTGAGTAAAAAGTATATTGACTTTCATTCAAGTGTTTCTGTCTTCAAATATCTTGAATACTTAGTTCTTCTGTCATTGTAAAGAAGGCCTTTGGCAGTGTTTTCCTAGGTTTTTTATTTGTCTTTACCGTTTTGTAGTCTAAATCTGTATCTGTTACAGCATTGAAATCACCCATTATACCCATTTTCATAGTCTAGTTCTACAATTTTCCTGTGTAATCACCGATAAAATTCTTCCTGTTTTTCATTTGGTGCATATAATGCTATCAAAAGTACTTGTTTAAAGTTCATTTTAATTTCGACCATCAAGAACCTGCCTTCCTCATCTTCAAAAATTTGTTTGGGTTCTAGTCTTTCTTTAACATACAGTACCACTCCTCTTTTACTTTGTTGTATCAATGATGTAAATAGTACTCCTAGTTTTGGGTATTGTAATAATTTTGAATGCTGTTTTCTAATATGCACTTCCTGTAAACATATAATATCAATCTTAAAGCTGTTTAATTTAGTCAATATTCTATTTCTTTTTATCGCCACATTCAGTCCATTTACATTTAAAGATATTGCTTTTACTTCCTCCTCCATATTTACTTGTTGCTAGTTTTTAATTTCATTGCCCTAGTCTCTCTTTGTTCCAGTGGATCTTTCGCTCTCGCCCCTTCTCTGAGGGCCTTTTCCTCTTTGGCTTTTTCTTCTTTGTCTTTATCTTCATCTTTCTCTTTTGCAGCATCTACTGCTCCTAAATCTCCATCCAATGGTCCACAAAATTGTTGGTAAAATATTTTCGCTTTCTCAATCTAGTCGAGTCTGTATCTTTGTTCTTGTCATGTCACCATAATCCCTTCAGGTATCAGCCATCTAAAGTTCACTCCTTTGAATATTAGGAATTTCGTTAATAATTGATATTCTCTCCTCAAATCTCTGGCTCTTCTAGGAATTTGTCATAGAACGACAAGTTCTTTATCTTTGTGTTTCAGTGTTGATGTTCTTGCTGCTTGTAATATCTCTGTTTCAGGGGTGGGTTCTAAAATTTTTTACTACCGGTTCTGTGGGCGTGGCTTATTTTGTGGACATGGCTTGGTGGGAGGGGGGTAATGTGACTGGGTGGGCATGGCCAACTTTTTTTTTTACTTTTAAAAGCATTTTTTCTACAACCTTAAGAGGTTGCAGAAAAAAATGCTTTTAGAAGCCTCTGACGATCAGGCAACTCAGCTGGGATTGCCAGAGGCTTTTAAAGGCATTTTTTTCCTACAACCTCTTCGGCTGAAGAGGTTGCAGAAAAAATACTTTTAAAAGCCTCTGACAATCCCAGCTGAGCTGCGCGATCATCAGAGGCTTTTTTTTTTTTTACTTTTAAAAGCATTTTTTCGGCCGAAGAGGTTGTAGAAAAATGCTTTTAAAAGTAAACAAAAAAAAAAGCTTCTGATGACGTGGGCGAGCCGTGGCCAGCCAATGTTATTACCAGTTCTCTGAACTACTACAAATGTTTACTACCGGGTTTTGCGAACTGGTGAGAACCGGGAGCAACCCACTGTTTTCATTGCCCTCTTCATAAATCTTACATGTACTTCTCTTGGCAATTTATTCCTTATTGCATATCTAGTATATATTCTAAATGCTTCATCAATCTCATTTAAAATATTTTCCTGGGGTTGTTCCATAACTTCAGCCAGAATCTCTGCAATTACCTCTGGTAGGTTTTCTCCTTTTTCTTCTTCTACCTAAATCTTAGGTAGAATTCAGATCTTTCCATTTCCAGCAGAATAATTGTTCTCTCTTGTGATTTGTCTGTTAAAACCAATTTTTCTTCCAACTCCTCAACTTTTTTTTCTGTCTTTTCTGCTTTTTCCTCTACTTTCTGGATTCTCTCCTCATTCTTCTCCATTATTTCTTTCATTTCTTTTAATTCCTGTTTTATATCAGCCAGGAGTGACTGCATCAAATTTCGCAATTCTATTATCTCTGAGGTTTTGTGCGTTTCTGCTGCTGAGGGACTTGGTGCTGGTTGTGTAAATTTCTTCATTTCCACTTCTCCAAATACTTATGATCCATTTATAATTTGGTTGTAATTCAAATACCTAATTCAACCAATGATTGAATTGGTAATAATAAAATAAAGCAGGATATAGTAAAATAGGAAGAGTCTCAGAACCTCCCTCCCCTTCCAAAATTTAATAATGATAAAAAAAAGTTCAAACTAGAAGGGGGGAGGGAAAGGAAAAGAAAAGAAAAGAGAAAAAGAGGAGAAATTTTTTTTATAACCCAACTGTCTCAAAAGAGAGGGGGGGGGAAGGTTGAAAAATAAAGTTTTAAGTTCAAAATCAAAAATCAGAATCCATAAAAAAGTCAGTTTAACACCAGAATAAAGAGATAAGAAGGTCCCAGAGTGAAAAAAGAAAAATTAAAAAAATTCTTCTGACTCTTCAAGTCTTAATCCATAGAAAAAACAATATTTCAGAGAAAAGAAAGGAAAAAAGACCATTTCATTCAGTTCTTGCAAAGTTTCAAACCAGAAAATAAGAAAAATAAAAGGACAACCTGAAGTCTTTTTTTTGTTCTCAAAACAAAGCTAATCCGCCAAAAAGTAAAGGAAAAAAAATAAAAAATAAAATCACAGTCCACAAATCCAGAGAAAAAAAAGGGAACGGGTTTCTCAAATGCTTTTGAAGTCTAGTTTCTACTCCCTTCTCCACAGCTGGCCTATTTATCTTCTAGCCAAAATGTCAAGGTCAGTTATCTATTAGGTTTTCTTCAAAGTAAAAAATGTTTTTCTTTTGCTATTTCTTCTGCCGCTAGGTGTCATTGCAGGCTAACTTTCAGTCTCAGCTCAGTCCTTTTGGTGCTTTTGGTACTTTTACTCCAAACAAAAGTATCAGTAATCAATCAGCATTGCAACAAACTATTTAAAAAATGTATATTCCGTTCAGTCATTCAAAGCACTGATATCCAATTATTCTTACAGT
>WNWU01012415.1:0-33522 GCA_012654045.1 Ptyas mucosa
AGGGGAAACTTCGGGGGAGGCGAGGAGAGGTGCGATCTCCCGCCGTACCGAGAAGATCCCTCATTCCAGGCTTGGAAGAAGCCAGCCGGTGCGACGAGCACAGCTGGCCTGGAGACTTGACGTGCCGATTGAGATCACTGGGAGCGGAGGAGTGAGTACAGTGCGAGATTTCCGAGGGTGAGCAGACAGCGAGAGTCAAAAATCCGGGCGATTTGGCGCAAAACTGAGGAGGAAATATTTTTCCGGAGGGGCAGCACGAAAAGAGAAGAACTCAGAGCGTAAAGGTGGCGGCAACTGAAGAGGTGAGCAGAAAGGAAGAGGACGGAACATAACCAGTGGAGAAAGAATAAAAGACACTAAAATAGCGAAAAACGAAGCCGAGGAGAAGTGGATTTAAATCATAGAGACTTAAAGAAAAACGGACAAACTTTGTATCCTCCCTTTTTTTCCCCTTTGGCTGCCCTAACGGAAGGAGAGAGGTAGTTTGGCAGAATAATAAAAAAAAAAAAAACTGCAGACGGTGACTGGGCAGATTGGAGATCGCCATACTGAAACAGGGAAAGACCCCAACGTGAAAAAGAAGCAAGTTGGTTTTCCCCTTTGTTGAAAATATAACAAACAAGACTTACAGAACTCATAAAATATTGGATACATATTGTTCTTATAAAGCCCTCTTTTACTTAAATATAGATAACTGTGATTGATATTTATTAGAATTGATTAAGAATTACAGCGATACTTGTTTAGCAATAATAAAGTAGCATATAAAATAATATATAGTAAGCTAGAATATTTGAGAACTATATAATTATAGTGACTTAGAAGAAATCATTGGGAAGTAATTAAATTTAATTAAATTTGAACAAAAAAATTTTTTATTTGTGATTTTAGATAAATTAAGTATTATAATTATTAACCATTAAGTATTAAGTTTGTGATTATTTAAACTACATATTTATACATATCTATACATATCTATATCTATTTATACCTATAATATTTATTTATATCAACGCATATTAGTATTATATTGTAATATTTATATTATACTTAAATTTATAGTACTGTTACATTTTTTATGAAGATTTTATAGAGATAACTAACTGGTCAAAGGAAACTTACTTAAAGAAAAGAGAAAAAGATAATTTAAAATTTTGGATGGTGATTTGGGAAAAAGTTGATAAAATATTGGAGGAACAATACAGAATTTTGAAAGAAATGACAAGCACTACTACAACAACATTGAAAACGGGAAAGAAAACAATACCAACTTTAGCAGGAACATCGGCCTCCCCGGTGTCACAGAAAACATTGGAGGGAATGTTTGCATCAGAAAAGCAATCAAGCACCCCTGGTATGCCAACGATGCAAGCTACATTAATAACAATCCAAGAAACAATGGTCAAACTACAAGAATGCATGACCAGAAACCATGAACAATCTAGAAAAGATATGGATGAGGTAAAGAGAGAAGTTAAGAACGACATTCAAAAGATCGATGAAAAAATGGATCTGATACAAGAAATTATTCAAAAAAATGATCAAAGAATAAAAGAAATAGAACAGAAGACCGAATTGACAGAAGGAAAGTTGGAAGCATTGGATACAAAAATGATGGGACTAAATAAGGAACTCGAGAATACAGTAGCGCAATTGGAAATGGAAAAGGCAGCATTTTTCCTACGTTTCCAAAATGTAGTGGAAGAGAGGGAGGAAGACCTGACGATGATAATGGCAGAGATGATAGCGGAGTCTCTTCAAAGAGAAAGGGAAGAAATAATAAATGAATTAGATGAAGTGTACCGGGTACACACAAACTACGCCCGGCAACACAAACTCCCTCGGGAGGTACATATAAGATTTGTAAGAAGAAAGGTGAGGGATATTGTATATAAAATAACGAAGGATGAACCTATGTACTATAGGAATAAAGAAATAACAACTTTGAAACAAATCCCTAAAAGAATAAGAGACTTGCGGAAAGAGTACTGGTTTCTGGCCACGCTGCTAAATAGAAGATATATACCATTCAGATGGACGACGCCGGAAGGGATGTTAGTAACGTGGCAGGGAAGGAAAATAAAGGTGGATTCGCAGGACAAAGCGAGGGAATTATATGATCAAATGATAGGAAATGAGGAAACAAGTGACAGTAAAGAAGGAGGAGGAAGGAATATAAAAGGAAAGCAGAGACGGGAACGTGAAAGAACTCCACCACAAGGAGGAAAAGAAAAAGAAGGAGACATTCAGGAGGAAGGAGGAGTGCAAACAAGAGGCCAAAAAAAAGAACAAGAAGAAACAAAGAAGAAACAACAACAGGAAAGTCAGTAAGAAATGGAAAGAACATTAAAAATTTTGTCAGTGAATGTAAACGGACTCAACTCACCATCCAAACGACACCAAATTTTCAAAAAAATTCTGAAACAAAAATTGGATATAGTGTGCCTCCAGGAGGTACACGTAAGAAAACAAGACATAAAATATATACAAAATAAGAAATTAGGTAAAGTATATTCATCTTTGGCAGAAGAAAAAAAAAGAGGAGTAGTGGTATATATAAAGGAAGGAATAGATAGCGATATAAGATATATAGATACTGAAGGTAGAATAGTGATGATAGAGTTAAGACTTGATTTCAAAAATATGTTATTGGTAGTAATATACGCACCAAACAGTAAACAACTAGAATTCTATAGAAAAGTGCATGAGAAAATTATAGATCAAAAAATGGAAAATGTATGTCTGATTGGAGATTTTAATGCCATTTTAGATGTGAGAAAAGATTATAAATGTACCCAGCAAAATAAAAATAAGAAAAATGTATTACCCAGGACTTTTACAGATATGGTGGAAGAGTTAAACATGATAGATAGTTGGAGGTTCCATAATCCTGAAACCAAGCAATTTACATACTACTCGAACCCGCACAAGTCCTGGTCTAGGTTAGACATGGCATGGGTATCTAGCATATTAATGAGGGAAATAGAAGCGGTGGAAATTCTACCAAATGAGTGGGCGGATCACAACCCATTAATGATGACGTGGAAGGGGCATCAAAGAAAGAAAAATAGATGGACAATGAATACTCAGTTAATAAAAGAAAAAGAATATAAGAAATATATGGAAAAGGAACTAGAACTATTTTATAAGGAGAATGTGAAACAACACACCTCCCTACAAAACTTATGGGACACTACTAAGGCATATGTAAGAGGCCTTACAATAGCATATAATGCAAAACGTAGAAAAGAGAGAGAAATAGAATATAACAAATTACAAGAAGAAATTCAAAATTGGGAGAGTAAATTGCAAAGAAAACCAGGAGATGAACAAACAAGAGTAAAATGGATAGCGGCAAACATAAGTTAAATATATTAGAACAAGGGCAATATGTAATGACTCTAAAATATATAAGGCAGAATTATTTCGAACACGCAAATAAACCGGGGAGGTGGTTAGCATACAGGCTGAGAAAGGAAAGAGAAAAAAGAATAATTCAGAAATTACAAGATGAGGAGGGGAGGATCCAACAAAGTATAGAGAAGAAAAAGGAAATAATACTCCAATATTACCAAAAACTTTATGAGAAGGATATAGTAACAACGGAGGAAATTGAACATTACTTAAAAGGAAAGGGAGTACAAACATTAACGGAGGAAGAAAAAGAGTTATTAGACAGGGAGATTACGGCAGGTGAATTAAAAGAAGCGCTGAAAAGACAAAAAAATAATAAAACTCCGGGGACCGATGGTCTTCCAACGGAGTTCTATAAAACATTTGGAGAATCATTAAATGGAATACTATTAGAAGTATATAACGAAGCCCTGATGGAGGCAAAATTACCAAACACATGGAAAGAAGCGTATATTTCTCTAATACCGAAGGAGGGGGCAGATGCCACCTTAATAAAAAACTATAGACCGATTTCTTTGTTGAACACTGATTACAAAATTTTTATGAGTATAATTGCTAATAGGTTGAAAAAAATATTACACAACAAAATACATCAGGATCAAAATGGTTTTTTACCCACAAGACAAATAAAAAATAATTTAAGGATGGTAATGGATGTTTTAGAATATTATGAGATGCATCCAGAGAGACAGGTGGCCCTGATCTTTCTGGATGCACAAAAAGCGTTTGACCAAGTAAACTGGCAATTTATGAAACAACAAATTAAAAATATGAATTTTGGTGAGAAATTTACAAAAATGATAACATCAATATACCAGGACCAAAAAGCATGTATCTTGGTAAACGGGGACCCAACGAAATTTTTTGGAATAAATAAAGGAGTAAGGCAGGGATGCCCACTATCGCCCCTACTTTTTATCTTAACGTTGGAAAATTTGTTAATTAGAATTAGGGCAAATAAAGAAATACAAGGATTAAAGATTAAGAGAGAAGATTACAAGATCCAAGCCTTTGCGGACGATCTTGTATTCTTCATCGAAGATCCAATAGAAACAACCCCCAAATTAATAAAAGAAATTGAAACTTTTGGAAAAGTAGCAGGCCTAAAAATCAACAAAGAAAAAACGAATATGATAATAAAAAATATGACAACAAAACAAGCAGAGAAATTAGTAAAAGATTCAGGATTACAGGCAGTCAAAAAAGTCAAATACTTAGGGATAAATCTGACAGCTAGAACAGTAACAATAAAACAGGATAATTATGAACCTTTAGTCCAGAAAATAAAAGAGGATTTGGATAAATGGGGGAAATTAAGACTATCCTTACTGGGGAGGATAGCAGTGATAAAATCAAATATACTTCCAAGACTCCTTTATTTATTCCAAACGATACCAATAAAATTAGACAAAAAATTCTTTGATAATTTGGATAAAATAACAACAAATTTTGTGTGGGAAGGGAAAAAATCAAGAATAAAATTAAACATATTACGAGATGACAGAATTAGAGGCGGATTTGGTTTCCCGGCATGGCAAAAATATTATAAAGCAGCAAGCTTGTTATGGATTAAGGAATGGATAACCCTGGAGAACCAAAGATTGTTAAATCTGGAAGGACATGATCTAATGAAGGGATGGCATGCTTTTATTTGGAATTCTGGAAATAAAATATATAAACATTTCAACAACCATACTATTAGAAAATCCTTAATTAATACATGGCAACAAATTCGACATAAACATTATATAAAAATTCCTGGTTGGTTATCAACAATAGAAGCAATTACGCACCCCAATATACTATCAAAACAAAAAATATTAAGATATAGAGAAGTACTGGATACGCAGGGGAAATTAAAAACTAGGGAAGAACTAAAAGAACAAGGAATAGCAATAGACTGGTGGCCCTACTCACAAATAAAAACAAGATATAGGAAGGATCAGGAGGAGGGAGGAATAGACTTAAAACAAAATCGATTAGACAAATTATTAGAATCTAAAGAAGGGAAATTAATTTCGAAAATATATAAATATCTACTCGAATATGATTTGGCAGAAGAATTGGTTAAAGGGCAGATGATAGCGTGGGCGAGGAATATTGGCCACAGTATACAGCTGGAAGAATGGGAAAGAGCATGGGAAAACAACTACAGCATGACAAAATCAGTGGCCTACAAAGAAAATCATTATAAGATGTGGTACCGATGGCATCTGGCCCCTGCAAGATTAGCGAAAATGTACCCAAATATAAACCCGACATGTTGGAAATGTAAAAAAGCACAAGGAACTTATTATCACGCTTGGTGGCTCTGCCCAGAAATTAAGAAATATTGGAATAAGATAAGAATATGGATAATCGAAATAACAGGTTACGAAATTGAATTAGAACCAGAAATTTTTTTATTAGGCATGATTAAAAAGAATATTAGAAATGATATAAAATATTTAATACTCCATATAATTACGGCGGCAAGATTAGTATTAGCACAATTTTGGAAAATAGATCGAATGCCAACTGATCAGGAGTTAATACAAAAAATCTACACATGCGCAGAAATGGACAAACTAACGTTAGAGTTACAGGATAAGGAGGACTCAAAATATTATACAATATGGAATAGATGGTATCAATGGATAAATCAGAGAAAGGGAAATGGGTAGAGATGGAATTTAGAAGAAATCAACATAATTAAAAACAGCACTGTCAGAGAAATAGAAAACGAAATATGCCACAGTGTGTTGGCATTTATGTATATATGTATATATATAATGGAAATTAGTTAAAAAGTGTGTATTGTATATGTAAGTTTGTCTCTTGATTAAGAGAAATTTGTATGTTTTAAATGGTTTTATAAATGAATAAAGTTTTGTTTTTAAAATTAAAAAAAAAAAAAGAAAAGTGGTTGCAAGCGCGGCCTCTTAGACTCTTCCCAAATGGATTGAGTTCAAAGAGCACAAAAAAAGCAGTTTTCAAGCTATACATTTTATACACCTTCACAATGCACACCATGCCTAAGGAGCCCTCCCAACTCCCCCTTATTCTCTTAAGTTATCCTTTAAGTTGTTTTACACTTTAAAAGGGTCTTCTTGACAATTTCCCTCCATCTCAGATGTTCCTGTCTCCTGATAGCATTTTTGCCCAAGGCTTAAGTTCCTGTTTCCTGAAGAGCTCTTAGCAAGTCATAATGCATTGTCTCCACTGATTACCATTTGTGGTCACTTTACATAGTCAGAAAACAGCTGACAGATAGTCTCACACTTTACAATTTATAAAAGAATAACCTTTATTTATTTCCTTTAATTAATGCAATAGGAAATATCTGGCCTCGACCAATTACTGATATATGATAGACTTCCTATTAATGATTGATAAATCTCTTTGCTTCCCATTCAGTCTTCGTTAGGATAGCAATGTCGTCTGTAAACAAGAGCAAAAATGAAATCAAACCATTTTTCTCCTGTTTAAAGAGACATTTGTCTGCTACACCTACCTTAAACCCCATAGCATTCAGTTCTTTCACTATACATTTATTCCATTCAAACCCTGATTGCTTCAAACCATAAAGGCTTTTTTAATTTCCAGCAATCAGTTTGCTCATCCGTTCTTACACCTAATGGTTTCTTCATATAAATGTTGTGAAGTAAAGGTGCATGTAAATATGCTGTCTCAACATCTATATGAGTAATCTGATAGTTATTCTTCGCTGCCCACACTAGCATTGTTCTCAATGTGGTTGCTCTTAAACTGGGAGCAAAAACTTCATCATAGTCTCTTTCAGACTGAGTGAAACCCTGAGCGACTAAACGTGCTTTATGGGTTACATTTCCATCAACACCTGTCTTTAGCTTATAAACCCATTTACAGCCTATTAACTTTTCTCCTGGTGGTAGCTGAACATTTTCATAAACATCTAACTCCGTTAAAGATTTGAGTTCTCTATTCATAGCCTCCTTCCATGCCATTCGATCCTTTTCAGGACATATTTTGATATCATCATAATTGGAAGGTTCTACATTTACTTGACAAACCACACTTGCTTGATATCTGTCGGGCAGATTTCTTACCCGAGTAGATCTTCTAGGCAATACAGGACTCATAACTGGTATTTCATCTGACTCCTCCCCTAAACTTTCTTCTTCTTCTTTTACAGTAGATTCTACATCATCAATATCATCTTCATCAGGGGTATTATTGAATATTTGATTATCAATAATAACATTATCATCATTTCTGTAATCAGCTCGCTCAAGCTTATCCCAACCTACATGCTCCAGGAATTTTTCACTAGCGCTACAATAGATACTAGTGGTTCCTGGCGCCCAGAATCTAAATGATCTGTGGTTTGATTCATATCCTACAAAAAGCATTTTTCTAGCTCTCTGTTGTCCTTTTCGTCTTAACGGAGAGGGAATATGAATCCAAGCAGGAGCATCAAATGTATGCAAATAACTAAGATTAGGTTTTCTACCATGCCATAGTTTAAATGGTAATTCACCAGTAGATGAATTAACGACGTTATTTAAAACATGGTTGGCACACATTATGGCTTCACCCCATAGAGTTTCTGGCAAACTAGAATCTGCTAACATAGCTCTAACCATAGCTTGTAGTGTTTGACCTCTGCGTTCTACATAAGCGTTGTGTTGTGGTCTATACGGGGCAGAACGTTTGTGCTCAATACCTGCCTCCTGCAACATATTCTCTAACCTTAGATTAGTAAACTTGGTACCGTTGTCTGTTACCAAGCAAATTACTTTATGTTTCTGTTTTCTTTCTACAAATCTTAGCCAGTTGTTAATACGCTGAAATGTTTCAGATTTTGTTTTCATCAAGTAACAGAAACCATGTCTAGAGAAATAATCAACAATACTTAGTATATAGCAGGTTCCCCCTAAACTGGATTGTTTAGGTCCAATTAGATCAGCAAACACCACTTCTAACGGTCTTTTGGTTTTGAATCCATTAACTTGGTTTGCTGGGGTTACTTTGCTTTTCTCCTGATTACAGGCATTACAGTTCAGATATTTGGTACATGGTTTTAACTTTATCCCTTCAGATAATTCTACTGTCTTCTTCAATACCTTAAAATTCATATGTCCTAATCGTCGATGAAGTAAATGAATACATTCATCGTGTGGCTTCTTATTATCATAAACAGAGTTAGTATTAGCCACTATTGCTGGGTTATCTCTTAATACAAATAAATCATTTTCTAACATTGCAGTAACACATTTTCCAACTTTTTCGATTAAATATTCATCTTCTCTAAATGTTCCTACAAATCCAACCTGTACTAATGATTTAACAGATAACAAGTTGAATTTCAGTCTAGGAATATACAACATTGGTAATTGTTCGGCAATAAATGAACAATGTGCAATACCTTCCCCAGCTACTTTCATTCTCCAACCATTGGCTAATGTAACATGTTGTTTGCTATCATTCAGTTTAACAAACCTTTCTCTATTTCTAGTGATGGATTGTTATGCACCACTATCAACTACCCATAAATCTTGGTAAACATTTGTAGAACTAGATATAGCTAAATTAGCATTCTTTTTGGTTCTCTTTTGATCACCAACAGTCATTTTCTTTCCCTTAGTACAATTTTTAGCTATATGCCCCTTAGCCCCACAAGAAAAACATCTTTTTACAATATAAGCAGTTGTAGACAATTTTTCTTCCTGAGGTTGTCTCTCTCTTAATTGTTCTCTGTCTTTCCTTCTTCTGGATTCTTCCAACAATCTTCCGGTTATGCCAGTCAATGTTAGTTCATCTCTGGACAAAACCTCCAATGAAGAAGTATAATCATTGTAACTCTCATCCAACGAAGAAAGGATAATGTAAACCTGTTGCAATTCTGAAAAAATAAGTTCCTTCTCATGTAGTTCTTGGAAAGTTCTTGTCATTAGCCGGCATAGCCGGCTAATGCCTCCTATTAAGGCAGCATTTAACATCCAGCTGCCTGCAATTACTGCGAGTTCTAATCTCACCAGGCTCAAGGTTGACTCAGCCTTCCATCCTTTCTAAGGTGGGTAAAATGAGGACCCGGTTTATGGGGGCAATAAGCTGACTTTGTATAAATATACAAAAGTATGAAGGCTATTGCTTAACGCATTGTAAGCCGCCCTGAGTCTCCGGAGAAGGGCGGCATATAAATATAAATAAATAAATAAATAAAATAAAATAAATAAACTCTAAATGAGCTAACATATCTCCTCCTTTAAGAAGACGGGTTTTAAACAGTTTGCGTGTAAGATGTATATGAGCACCCACAGTGTCACAAACATATAGTCTCTTCAAATTGTTCCAACACCTAGCAACAGAATCTTCACCACGAATATGGACCAGCTGCTGGTCACTCAATGTCAGTCCAATTATGCAAAGAGCTCGTTCATTATCCTGAGAAAACTTGGCTAATTTCTTCTCATCTTCATCATTATCTGGATTCCATGCAGTTACATCCGGTGGATTATTAACTACATCCCATAGTCCTTCCCTACGCAAAAGCAGGCTGCATTTCATGGACCAGGAAATATAGTTTGTTTCATCCAACTGGGTTATCAAGGATATGCTGGATGACTGTTCTTGTGCCATCTTCTCTTGGACAATGAACAACAAACACAGCTGTCTGAATATAGTACTGTATCATTCACACCAACTCTCAGTGCTCTGGGCCCATAACCAATGTTAAGTATATTCTTGGCTCATAACCGATGTTGTGGGTTATTGAGCAGAGTACCCTTTGAGTAAATGCATAAAAAGCGACTGGGAGTGGTTGTGAACAATCACAGTTAACATACAAACACACTGAGTTGTTGAAGTCTTTTACTTTTAGAAAAAAGCAAAGCAAAGTCCAAAAACAATCCAAGTCATACACAGATAAGACGAGAGTTAAAATATCAATCCAGGGATATTTCAAGTAAAAGGCTTCTTACCAGTTGTAGTCATACACAATAAAACAGTTCTTGAGTTTCAAAACAGGAACAAGTTCAATATCAAAACATTCAATAAATAGTAGAAAACAACATGTAGCTATGATCAAACAGTGATCATGCAGAGAGATCAGGTAGAGAATTACAGCAAATAAGCAGGTAAAATGGTGTAGTATCCACACAAGCCATGATCCTGACTTCCCTTAAGTACATTGGCTACAGAGCTTAGCCAATCAGGATACAGGATGATGCAATACAATCTTAAAGCAATATAATACCTTTCTGACTGCAAACATACATTGTTGGTTTATATATTGCCTGACCAACTAGTTAGACAAATAACCATTTCCTAACATAAGTCCAACATTATATTACGGATGACCTCTTGTAATGTTTTATATAACTCCGCTGGTAAACCATCTGGTCCTGGTGCTTTCCCACTTTTTTGTCTTTTTATTGCTTCTGTTACTTCCATCATTGTTATTCTTTCTTCTAGCATTCCTTGGTATTGTTCTGATATTTTAGTCAAATCTGATTTTTCCAAATAGCTTAGTAACTCTTCCTCTGGAATCTTCTCTTGAGAGTAGAGTTGCTCATAATATTTTTGAGTTATTTTCTTTTTATCTTTAATTCTATATTGTAGTTTCCCTTCTCCATCTTGTAAACATTTTTCTTCCCCCTCTCTTTTCTTAACTTGTACGCTAGCCATCTTCCGGGTTTGTTTGCATTTTCAAAAAAATTCTGTTTGGTTGTTCTCAATTTATTTGCTAATGCTTCTTGTTCATTCAAATTTATTTCATGTTTTTTCAATTCCATCAATTTCTTAGTTTTTTTATTTAAGGTATCTTTCTGAAATTCTTTTTCCAATTTCTTATAGTCCTCTTCTAATCTTCCTTGTTTCTACCATTTCTTTTTGTTCTTTTTTCCCCAAGTACGTTATTGCTAGGCCTCTGATATATGCTTTCATTGTATCCCATAAATTTTGAAATGATGTATCCTCTTTCTTGTTTATTTTAAAAAATACTTCCAATTCTTTTTCTGCAAAGTCCTGAAACTCTTTTTCATTTAAAATTGTTGCATTCAAAGTCCACCTTGTCTTTTTCTTTTGCCCTTTCCATATTATTGTAATTGGGCTGTGATCAGCCCATATATTAGAACCAATATTTACTTCTTGTACAGTCTCTGTAAGTCCCGTTGACATCCATATCATATCTATCCTTGACCATGATGTGTGTCTATTTGAATAGAAAGTATATTGTCTCTCTTTGAAGCGTTTTTGTCTCCAAATATCTTGAATACTTAATTCTTCTATCATTGTGAAAAACAATTTCGGCAGTGTACTTCTAGGCTTTTTATTTACCTTCATTGTTTTATAGTCCAAGCCTGCATCTATTATCACATTGAAATCTCCCATTATACATATATTTTCATAGTCCAACTCTATAATTTTCTTGTGTAGTTTCTGATAAAATTCTTCTTGTTTTTCATTCGGTGCATATAATGCTAACAAAAGTATTTCTTTAAAGTTCATTTTTATTTCCACCATCAAAATCCTGCCATCCTCGTCTTCAAAAATTAACTTGGGTTCTAATTTTCCTTTAATGTACAATACCACACCTCTTTTACTTTGATGTGCCAATGATGTAAATAAAAGTCCTAATTTTGGATATTGTAACAATTTTAAATGTTATTTTCTAATATGTACTTCTTGTAAACATATAATGTCCATCTTCAAAGTATTTAATTTAGCCAATGTTCTATTTCTTTTTATCGCCACATTCAGTCCATTTACATTTAAGGAAATTGCTTTAATTTCTTCTTCCATGTTTTACTTATTACTAGTTTTTAATTTCATCGCTCTTGTCTCTCTTTGTTCCATTGAGTCTTTAGCTCTAGCTCCCTCTCTTAACACTCTTTCCTCTCTTGCTTTTTCATCTTTCTCTTTCTCTTCCTCAGTGTCTTTTGCCCCACCTACAGCTCCCAAATCTTCCTCCAATGGTCCACAGAATTGCTGATAAAATAATTTTGCTTTTTCAAGCGTATCCAATCTATATCGTTGTTCTTGCCATGTCACCATAATTCTTTCAGGAATTAGCCATCTAAAACTCACTCCTTTGTATATTAAGAATTTCGTTGAGAATTGATACTCTCTCCCCAAATCTCTAACTCTTCTAGGTATTTGTCTTAATACCACAAGTTCTTTATCTTTGTATTTCAATGTTGTAATTCTTGCTGCTTGTAATATCTCTGTTTTCTTTGCCCTCTTTGTAAATCTTACATGAACTTCTCTTGGGAGTTTATTCCTTATTGCATATCTAGTGTAGACTCTAAATGCTTCATCAATCTCATTTAATATCTCTTGCTTGGGTTGTTCCAAAGCCTCAGCCAGAACCTTAGCAATTACTTCAGGTAGATTTCCCCCCTTTTCTTCCTCTATGTTTTGAAATCTTAAGAAGTCAGAACGCTTCATCTGTAACAGGATAATTGTTTTTTCTTGTGACCTGTCTGTTGAAACCAATTCCTCTTCCAGCTCCTCAACATTTTTCCTGTCATTTCTATTTTTTCTTCTGCTTTCTGAATCCTCTCATTTTTCCCCATCATTTATTTCATTTCTTTTAATTCCTGTTTTATATCATCATGAAGCGATTGCATAAAATTTTGTAATTCCATCATCTCTGGATTTTTCTGCTTTTCTGGTGCTGAGGGACTTGGTGCTGGCTGTGTAAATTTCTTCATTTCTCCTCTTCTCAAATACTTTATATTCTACTTGCAGTTTATTTTTAATCCAAATACTTATTTATTATTTATTTATTATTTAGATTTATATACCGCCCTTCTCCCCGAGGGGACTCAGGGCGGTGAACAGCCAAAAGTAAAAAACATACATACAAAATTTAAAAGCCAAATAAAACCAAATTAAACAATGGCCCCGACTATTTAAAATCCCAATTATAAAATATTAAAACCCCAAATATTAAAATATTTAAATTTTAAAATTTTAAAATTATTTTTTCAAAAGAAGGGAAAAAATTAAGCCAGGCCCACCTGGTGGAACAGAAAAGTTTTTAGCTCACGGCGGAAGGCGCGAAGGTCCGGGATCCTCCGTATCTCCGGGGGGAGCTCGTTCCAGATAGTGGGTGCCCCCACAGAGAAGGCTCTCCCCCTGGGGGCCGCCAGTCGACATTGTTTGGCCGATGGCACCCGGAGGAGCCCCTCTCTATGGGAGCATACCGGTCGGTGGGAGGCTATTGGTGGTAGTAGGCGGTCCCGCAAGTACCCGGGTCCTAAGCCATGGAGCGCTTTAAAGGTGGTAACCAACACCTTGAAGCGCACCCGGAAGACCACCGGGAGCCAGTGCAGCTCGCGCAGGAGAGGAGTAATATGGGAGCGCCACGTCGCTCCCATCACCACCCGCGCAACCGCACTCTGCGCCAGTTGGAGCCTCCGGGTGCTCCTCAAGGGGAGCCCCATGTAGAGAGCATTACAATAGTCCAGGAGAGAGGTGACGAGGGCATGAGTGACTGTGTGTAAAGAGTCCCGATCCAGAAAGGGATGCAACTGGCGAATCAGGCGAACCTGATGAAAAAATCCTCCCGGTCACGGCCGTCAAATGCTCTTCTAAAGACAGCCGTGAATCCAGGAGGATGCCCAAGTTGCGCGCCCTCTCTGCGGTGGCCAATGATTCGCCCCCAATAGTCAGCGATGGCACCAGCTGACTATATTGGGACATCGGAAACCACAGCCACTCGGTCTTGAATGGATTGAGTCTGAGCCTGTTCCTCCCCATCCAGATCCGCACGGCCTCCAAGCACCGGGACATCACTTCAAGGGCATCGTTGGGGTGGTCTGGGGTGGAGATGTACAGCTGGGTGTCATCAGCGTACTGATGATATCTCACCCCAAAACCACGGATGATCTCGCCCAACGGCTTCACATAAATGTTGAACAGGAGGGGTGAGAGGACCGACCCTTGTGGAACCCCACATATGAGGAGCCTCGGAGTTGACCTCTGCCCCCCTGTCAACACCGACTGCGACCGGTCAGAGAGAAAGGAGGAGAACCACTGCAACACAGTGCCTCCCACCCCCAACTCTTCCAACCGGTGCAGCATGATACCATGGTCGATGGTATCAAAAGCCGCTGAGAGATCTAATAGGACCAGGACAGAGGAGCACCCCCTGTCCCGAGCCCTCCAGAGATCATCAACCAACGCGACCAATGCCGTTTCCATGCTGTACCCGGGTCTGAAGCCCGACTGGAACGGATCCACATACGTCGTTTCATCCAGGTGCTGGGGAAGCTGTTGCGCAACCACACTCTCGACAACCTTTGCCAGGAAGCGAAGGTTGGAGACCGGACGATAATTTACCAACATTGCCGGGTCCAGGGAAGGCTTCTTGAGGAGAGGCCGCACCACCGCCTCTTTCAAGGCAGCAGGAAAGTCACCCTCACCCAACGAAGCATTTATAATCCCCTGGAGCCAGCCGCGTGTCACCTCCCGGGAAGCCAGTACTAACCAGGAGGGACACGGGTCCAATAAACAAGTGGTCGCGTTCAGCCTGCCCAGAATCCTGTCCACATCCTCAGGGGTCACAGGATCAAACTCAGTCCAGATAACATTCTCAAGACCTGCCCCTGTCCCTCCCCCCGAGACTACCCAGTCGGAGTCCAGATCTTCCGGAATCTGAGTGATTTTATCATGCAGATACTGAATAAAATCCTCGGCTCTACCCTCCAAGGGGTCCTCTCGCGCTTCCTGGTGTAGCAGGGAGCGGGTCACCCTAAAGAGGGCAGCCGGGTGATTATCTGATGACGCAATAAGAGCAGCAAAATAGTTACATTTAGCTGCTTTTATCGCCACTAAGTAATTCCTAATGTGGGATCTCACTAGTGTCCAGTCAGATTCAGAACGACTGGCCCTCCAACTACTCTCTAGGCATCTTTTCCGGCGCTTCAACTCCCTCAGCTCCTTGGAGAACCAAGGAGCCAATTGAGATCGGCGCCGGGTCAGAGGCCGCAAAGGCACGACCCGATCCAGAGCTCCAGCGGCCGCCCTGTCCCAGGCGGCCACTAGGTCTCCAGTCGAGGCGTGTGCCAGAGCCTCAGGAAATGGCCCAAGCTCCATCTGGAACCTATCAGGTTCCATCAGGCGCCTGGGGCGGAACCAACTTACCGGCTCCGCCTCCCTGCGGCGGGGTGCAGCGGTTTGAAAGTCGAGACAAAGGAGAGAGTGATCTGACCATGACAAGGGCTCAATGACTAAGTCCCCTATCTCAAGATCACTCAACCACTGTCCAGAGACGAAAACCAGATCCAGCGTGTTTCCCCCCGTGTGGGTAGGGCCATGAATTAGCTGGGTCAGATCCATAGCTGTCATGGAAGCCATGAACTTCCGAGCCACCTCCGACGTCTCACCCACAGATGGAAGGTTGAAATCCCCCATGACCATAAATCTAGGGGTATCAACCGCCACTGCGGCGATAACGTCAAGGAGCTCGGGCAGGGCTGCTGCCACGTGGCAGGGAGCCAGGTACGTGATCAGCAAACCCATCTGAACCCCATGACCCCACTTCACAAGGAGGGACTCACAGCCGGCCATCTGAGGAACTGTGGCCTCCCTCGGTCTCAGACTTTCTTTAATAATCACCGCTACTCCCCCACCCTTCCCTGTGACCTCGGCCGATGGAATGGGAGGAAACCTGGTGGGCACATTTCAACGAGGGGAACCCCCCCTCCTGGCCCAACCAGGTTTCCGTAATACCTGCCAGGTCTGCTCCCCCCTCACAAATAAGATCACAAATGAGGGGGGCTTTATTTACTACGGACCTGGCGTTGCACAGCATCAGCCGGAGGGCTGGGCCCTGAGGGTCTATGCAACCTGGGGATCGGGTGGAACCTTGGGGGCCGGAGCACGCCACCGCTTGTACACAGTGGGTGCGTACTCCCCTGACTCGATATGGCCCCCAGTTCCCGCCATACCTACCCCTCCCACTCATGGTAGTGATATTTAAAACACTGTCTGGACAAATTCTGACTCCCCCCCCTCACCCCAGGACCCCCACCTCCCACACCATGCTTCTTTGCCAGGCCTGCCCCTCCCCTTTGTGGGCTATCCCCCATACCCACAGTCTGCATTCCCAATATCTAATTCAACTGATTGTTGAATTAGTTAAAATAAAATAAAGTAATGTGGAGAGGGAAAAAAAGAGAAAAGAAAAATTAAAAAATGAGGAAAAAAACCCAACATTTCCAACAACCTTCACCCCCCAAAAGTTTAAAGAACTCCTCTTGTCAAAGTACAATAAAAAATCCAAACAAAGTGAGTTTGATTTAAAAAAAAAGAAAGAAAAAAGAAGATAATAAAAACCAAAAAGAAATAGGATAAATTAAAAAAGGTTTCTTCTGACTCTTCAAGTCTTAATCCAAGGAGAAAGTATTTTAAAATCCAATTCCATTAAATCCAGTGAAAAAGGAAAAAAAACAAAAAACCCTCTAAATATATAGAGAGAAAGAAAAAAAAGGAGTGAATCTAAAGTCTTTTTCCACCAGCAATTCTCAAAGCGTAAAACTAGTCAATCCAAAAAATAAGAGGTAATAAAAAAATTGAAATCCAAAAAATCAGGCAATCCAAAAGCTCAAAATAAAAAAAAAGAAAGTTCAAAGGGAAGTTTCAGTCTAATCTTCACAGCTGTTCTATTATCTTCTATTCAAAATGTCAAGGTCAGTTCTCACAGTTTCTTCAGAAATATATGTCTTTTTTCCTTCTGCTGCTAGATGGCACTGCAGGTTAACTTTTAGTATTG
Organism: Ptyas mucosa; assembly: GCA_012654045.1. Lineage (NCBI taxonomy): Eukaryota > Metazoa > Chordata > Lepidosauria > Squamata > Colubridae > Ptyas > Ptyas mucosa. The sequence goes on from WNWU01012415.1 coordinate 17,156, forward strand.
ACTCCGTACTTTAGTCTGTTTACAGTTGCTACAAAGTTTCGCCGATCACTTTCTCTTTTATTCCATTCATAAACAAAATATCATTCATTCAGTTCAGTCAAAATCTTAGTATCCAGATCCTTTTTTAAGCCAATTTCAAATCTCCAAGTCTTTTTTCCTCCTTCACTCAAAGTCTGGTAAAATGTCTAAAATGCTTTCTTCCGCTTTCTTTGCTACTAAAGTATCTGGATGTGAGTGTGGATACACACCCGCTCCCACTCCTCGCTCAGCCAATCTTTTCCACCCTGTCAAACTTTCAGATGGATCAAGAAAACAAACTCTCAAAGAATAGTAAAAATCTTTTTAAAAATCTCACCTCAATGTCACAGGTTGTCTCTTTGATTCCTCTTTTGTTGTGGTCGCCCTAGCTTTTTAGCAACTTCCCAGTCGCTTTCCACCCTGTCTGATTTGAGGAGCTTCTTCCGGTCTTTCCAGGGAGATTGCGATCTTCCTGTGTTGACCGGTACATGCTCCTCTTGTTTGTCATCCCTACAGGACGACTTAGGTCACCGAGGACCCTCGGACAGTGGGGATATCGACAACCCCTTGGGAGCAACCAAGGAGTCCATCTTACCACCAGGACATTGGCCACGTCTCTTGTATTACCAAATGCTTGATGTTTACTTCTAAGTGAGAATTCCAGGGATTTTAGACACCTTTTGTTGATTTCTGTTATTTTTATAAAAACTGTCCAACTTTTTAAATTTCCCTTATAGTACCCATTCTCAACCTTTTGACTTTTACATGTACTGGAAGTATAATTTCCAGAATTTCTAACATAGGATTTTCTAATTGATCTGTTGGGAAGGTTGACATGTTGGGAAATGAAACCATTACAGGTAGTCCTTGACATATAACAGTTCATTTAATGATCGTTCAAAGTAACGTCACTGAAAAAAATGACTTATGACTGTTTTTCAAGCTTACAACTGTTGCAGCATCCCCATGGTCACATGATCAAAATTTAGATTCTGATTCATATTTATGACTGTTGCAGTGTCACGGGGTCATGTGATCCCCTTTTGCAACCTTCTTAGAAGCAAAATCAACAAGGAAGCCAGATTCTCTTAACAACTGTGGCAAGAAAAGTCGTAAAATGGGGCAAATTTAATTTAACGAATGTTTCACTTAGCAACAGAAATTTTGGCCTCAATTGTGGTCATAAATTGAGGACTACCTGTATTGACAACAAGGCTGTAATCTAAGAATGGAGACTCCCAGGTTCTTTGACATATGCAAACGTTCCTTTTTTTTTTATTATAAAAGTTTTTATTGGTTAAAAATAAACAATATTATCGCTTACAATATGTGGAATTTTCATTATCCTTTTACAAAGATAATATATATTTTCTTTTTTTCACATACAGCAGATCTTCCCTTATTAAAATTTCAAATTTAACAACCGGATTTATACAAAAATATCAGTTCAGTATCCAGAGTAATATTAAAGTTTACAAAAATAAGAGATATCATAAAAGGCACAACATAATAGATTCCTCTCACTTCGTCATTTCTTGGTTCTAGATCTCAAGGTTCTGGCCTTAGCACCCCCTTCCTCCCGGACCGCCACGGCCTCGCCCGCCCCCGTTCCTTGATCATCTGGTACCTCCCCTTCCTCGGTTCCTGTATCTTCACCCTCTAGGAGGGTCTTATGTTGCTCCAGATAAGCCTGAGCCTCCGTCACACTATTAATTTTCTTCCTACTGCCCTCCCTGAAAATCATCAAACCTTCCAGCATCAACCACCTGAAGCCAATTCCCTTAAGGTACAATTTACTTGATAAAAAATAATAATTTCTTCTTAATTCTCGTACCTGTCTAGGGATCTGCTTCAGAATGGTGACCTCTTTGCCCCTGTATATCAGTGCCCCTGATCTTTGAGTTCTCAGTATTTCATCCCTCGTTTCCCTTCTCACAAATTTAATGTGGACCTCTCTTGGGACACTATGTAGAATTGCATATTGTGAGTTTACTCTATAAACTAGATCCATATCCCATCTCATAAAGTCCAAACGTCTTTCAATAAATTCGCCCAACAATTTAACCATCACTTCTCACAGATCTTCTTGGTCCACCTCTTCCACATTTTGAAACCTGAGAAAATAAGACATTCTATCCAGCTGCGAAGTTAAAATTGTATTTCCTCTCATTTCTTCCCTCTTCTGGATTGCCCGCACCTCCCCCTCCAAACCTCCCACCTTTTTCTTATTCTCCTCTGCCACCTGTTGAACAGCAATTAAATCTTTTTTCATAACTACCATTTCAGATTTTATTTCCAGTTGGCCTTTCTGCAGGTCATCAAGTTTATTAAGCTTCTCATCCAATGTTGCCAATTTTTCCAAAATTTTTTCCATGTCACCTGCAGCTGGTCTTTGTCCTTTAGCCATCTTACAGTAGTAAAGAATGAGAGGTCCTCAGGTAGGCACAAACATCCAGAGAGAGAAGATTCTCTTAAAAAATCAGCGCTATTTCCTCACGATCCACCAGAGGGCGCTCACAGGAGCAACGAGTCCGGATTGTAGAGTAGGTCAAACAGGAAACCAGAGGTGGGTGATGTCATCAATTATGCACAAAGAAGCAGGAAATCAGGCCCCAGCCATGACTTTCCAGAAGGAGAGGGGCCTCCAGCCTCCCTTCCCAAATTCTGCCTCCACCATTCTCCACAAGAAATCAGCGAGGTAAGAGGTCTCCTTCTTTTTTCCTCCTCTTTCTTCTCAGCTACGGCATCCTTCCCAGCTACAAGGGGGGGGAGAAGCTTCAGCCCCCCCCCTCACCCGCAGGACGCCTCGTCGCTTCGCCAGTCAAAGTCTCTCCTTTTCTACTTATTCTCCGGCCTGCATCCCTTCCTCTTCCAATCGCCTCTTTACCTGCTGCCTTACTTTCGATTTACACCGGGTCCTACAGGCACATAGGCACGGAACGGCCTTGGGAATGGCCGCTACGTGCTGCCCCCACTCGCCGGAGCCTCGGGCATGCCAGCATTGGCCGCCCAGCCCCTGGAGTTGAGGCAGGGGACCCCTGGCGAGCCGCCCTTAACGGCGGATACCCCAAAACCAGGGCACCCGGCCCCAAGGGGCCTCCAGGCGGGGGGATTCAGACGCTGGGGCAAAAGCTTACCCAAACAACGTCTGCTGCCATCCGGAACCGGAAGTGATCTCTCCAAACGTTCCTTTTTTGATGGTTTTGGGAAGAGAGTGGCTTCATAAAATACAGGTTAGGAAGGAAAGGCTAGGACCGTGATGGCGAACCTATGGCACACGTGCCACAGGTGGCAGGCGGAGCCATATCTGCGGGCACGCGAGCCGTTGCCCTAGCTCAGCTCCAGTGTGCATGGGCATGCCGGCCAACTGATTGTCAGCTGGCCCCACCCATGCTGCCCCTCCCCTCCCAGGAGTCTCCACGCAGCCCGTTTTGGATGCCAGGTAAGTACAGGGCTCACACGGAGGCTCTGGGAAGGCGTTTCCAGCCTCCGGAGGGCTTCCGGGGGGGGGCAAGGAAGGCCGTTTTCATCCTCCCCAGACTCCAAGAAAGCCTCTGGAGATTGGGGAGGGCGAAAAACGGGCCTTCCGGGCTCACCAGAAGTCCGGAAACGGGCTGGAGGCTTCAGGGAGGCATTGAATTATGGGTGTGGGCATGCTGGCGTGCGAACACCCCCTCCCCATGCTCACCCCACTTTTGGCACGTGACAGCAAAAAGGTTAGCCATCACTGGGCTAGGAGTTAGGATTCTATGGCAGGATTCACACATTCCAATTTATTGAACAAACTACAATCGGCTTTCACATAATGCACTTAACCAAATTCAGACAAATCAGATATGGTTAAGTGCTACATGTAGCCCAATCAAAAAGTTCCTAGGAACAGGTTTCTATGTGCCAGAGAAAAGGCACATGCTGTAGTACCCCATTTCTCAACCTTGACAGGTTTAAGACGTCTGGACTTCAATTTCCAGAATTCCTCAGCCAGCCATACTGGCTGGGGAATTCTGGGAGTTGTAGTCCACACTTCTTAAAGTTGCCAAGGTTAAGAAATTCTGTGGTAGTGCCCTCCACTGCCTGAAATTCAACACTGAATTTTGCCTATCAACATGCAGATTAACTCCAATTTATTTGGCTGTACCAGAATCAGGCCCTAAAAGGTAGTCAATTTTTTATTTATTTTTTGATTTGATTTATATGCCGCCCTTCTCCGGAGACTCAGGGTGGCTTACAATGCGTTAAGCAATTTGTAGTCAAAGGTAGTCAACAATCCCAATTTGGACTAGAATTTCCATTACTAAGCAAGGCAGTTGTTAAATGAGTCATGCCTGATTTTATGACTTTTTTTTTAATAAAAGTTTTTATTAATTAAAAATTACAAACAAACATAGATACAACAGTACAACATACAAAACAAATAAACATAAATCAAGTCTCACGACTTCTATTTTAACTAGCTACATCGGTAAATTATATTCATTTATATATATTTCTACACATTTACATACATAATGATATCTTAAATTCCCTCATTGATTTACTCTTTTTCTTAATTGGTACTCAATTTTTATCTATATGTTTCATCTCCTTTTTTGTGTCCCTATTTTTATTTTCCTTTCTTTTTCTCCAACCAGTCATACCATTTTTGCCATACTAAGTAGTAGTCTGTTTCTTCCTTTTCTTGTAATTCTTTTGTGAGTCTGTCCATTTCTGCACATTCCATAATTTAAAGAATTATTTTATCTTCTGTTGGTGTATCTCCATGTTTCCAACTCTGAGCAAAAACTATCTGTGCAGCCGTTAACATGTGAGTAATTAAGTATTTTATTTCTTTTTCATAGTGTGTTGTGAATATTCCTAGTAAATAGGTTTCTGGTTTCATTTCTGTTTTCTGATTTGTAATTTCTTCTATTTGCTTCTTAATTATCTGCCAGAACTGTTTCGCTTTTTGGCAGGACCACCACATATGGTAATACGTTCCTTTTTGCGATTTACACTTCCAAGAATCTGGAGAAGTATTTGGGAACATTTTTGCTAGGCGCGCAGGAGGGAGGTGCCACCTATAAAACATTTTATACATGTTTTCTTTATAGGGTACAGACATTGTTAGTTTGTAATTTACGTTCCATAATTTTTCCCATTTATCCAATTCAATGCTATAACCGAATTTTTTCGGTTATAGCATGTAATCATATTTTCCTTAACCACCTCCTCTTTTAATTTATATTGTAATCGGTAATTATAAATTTTGGATATCAATTTATCATCTGTTCCCAATAAAATTTTATCTAATTCATTTGGCTCTTTTTGGAATCCAAATTGTACCGAATCCGTCCTATATCTAGATTCTATTTGTTGATATGGCCACCAATCAACGTCTGTACCCTGTTCTTCCAATTCTTTTCATGGTCTTAGTTCTCCTCTGCTATTCAACAAGTCTTTGTAGGTTCTCATTTTATTCATATCCATGGCATTAGGATATATCTGCACCTCCATGGTCCAGAATCTGCATTTGAAAGAGATCTAAACCTTAAAATCTTAAATATTAAATAAAATCTTAAATAAACTTTAAAGTGACTGAGAAGGAGGACAGTGATCTAAGAAAAGAAAAAGGTGAGATCGACGACAGTTATTAACATCGGAGACAGGAAACTGAGGACTAATTTACAATGGTGCCTAGGAAGTTGGTGTTAATATGAGAGACTTACAGACAACAGCTTTGGACCAACTACAATTTTTTTTTTAATTTTCTAACCTGTGGATATTTTGACTCTTGGATATTGGGACATTTGAGACAATTAAAAGCAGAGACTTTGAAAACAAATTGACAGTGACAAGAAGATAGGTGATGCAAGAGTGAAGAAGATTGCAAAGTGGAAGGAGAGCGATCATCAACTAATGTAGTATAATATATAATTGCTTAAATCAACTAGAGACACTTACTGATTATTAAGAATTATTAAGTGAGGGAGTTTGGATCGTTATCCTCTATATAAAAGTTGAGATATAATGCTTTAGTGTTATAGATACTAACTATTAGTGTCACATTTATATATTGACATACTTATTTACTATACTTATTATATTTATCTATATATTTAGTTATATACTTTAAATATCAATACTGTTTAGAATTTATAACTTTATATTTATTATCCTAGATTGATTAGATTGATTATTTATACTACATTATTCATATTAAATATAATTAATTATCTGTTTTAGCATTGCATATATCAACTATTAGTTGAGTAATATATTTATATAGTGATATATTTCTTTATTCTGCTATTTATCTTAAATATTAATATTGTCTAGAATTTTATATTCACTATCCTAGATTGATTAGACTGATTATATATATTATACTATACTATTTAGATCAAATATAAATAACTAACGATAGTAAGAATTAGTTAATGAGTTGCTGAAACCCTCGATTTTTCCCTCATATCCCCATCTGATTTATCCCTTATATAAGGATATTGTAAAGTGGAAATTTAAAAAACTTTATAGAATTTTGAATAGGTAGAAGTAAAATTATATACAAAGATCTATCCATTAAGGAGACAGAGATATCAATATAGACAAACTATAATATCTGCCCTATTGGTTCTTATCAGAAGATCCATATATTAAACAAGTTAAGCACCAACACAGACGTATAAATACAATGATCATAAAAGTAAATAAGTGTATGAAAATTTGGGAAAGTGTAAAACAAAGAGTAAAAATGGCAACTACAGGCTCAGCATCGATAACTAAGATAAGCAAGAAAATAACTTCAAATCAGACAACACTTACAGCCTCCCCCGCGCAGCAGAGATCAATTGACACCATGTTAGGAACAGAGAAGGAAAAGACGACCTCCACATTTAACATACAAAATATTCAATTGGTCCTAGTTATGATACAAGAAGGAATGAATAAAACACAAGAGTCCATCGCAAATAATCACGAAGAAACAAAAAGGAATCATGAGGACCTGAAAATAGATGTGGGGGAAATAAAAGATAATATTAAGAGAATGGATGACAAGATTGAAAAAATACAGCAGAAATGAACAACAGATTCGGAAGGTGGAGACGAAAATGGAACAAATGGATAGGAAAGTGGAAATGATGGAACAAAATCAAGCAACATTAAATAAAGAGCTAGAAGATTCAATCACGTATTTAGAGATGGAGAAAGCGTTGTTCTATCTCAGGTTCCAGAACGTAGCTGAAAGTAAAGAGGAAGATTTAGGAGAATTGATGGCAGGAATCTTAGTGGAAGCAATCCAGAAAGATAAAGAAGATATCAGAAGAGATATGGACGAGATTTACAGAGTCCACACAAATTATGCGCGTAGGCATAAGTTACCTAAGGAGGTGCATATCAGATTTGTCAGAAAAACTGTAAAAGAAGATATCTATAAAAAATGAGAGAAGAAGCAATTTTATATAAGGGAAAAGAAATAATAACACTTAAACAGATTCCATGGAGGATTAGAGATCAGACAAAAAATTATAATTTCCTAACATCGCAATTAAATAAATACAAAATAATGTTTCTCTGGTTGATACCTGAGGGTATCCTGATTTCCTGGCAAGATAAGAAATATAAAATCGACACTTTGGAAAAAGCCCAATAATTTTTTGACCACCATTTTGTGTTAGAAGAGGAACAGGAAATCAGAGAAGAAGTAGACAACAAGACCCAGGAGGAACATTCTACAGAAGAAACGGAAAGGGAGCAAGAAGAAAAGAGAAGAATGGAAAGAGAGAGGATCGAAAGAGAGGGAGTGAGGGGAAAAACACAAATAATAACAAGAAACACAAGAAGACTAAGGACAACGAACAGATAATAAAGAAGAATAGAAAGGGAATTAAAAATGATTTCAATTAACGTAAATGGACTAAATATACCAACCAAAAGAACTCATACATTTAAAAATCTGCAAAAATTGGATATGGATATTATAAATTTGCAAGAGGTCCACATCAAGAAACATCATCAAAAACTATTAGAGAACCAACGACTAGGAACATTATACACTTCACTAGCAGAACAAAAAAAGAGGGGGATTGCAATATACATTAAAAAACAGACAAAACAAATATATACAGACGAGGACAGAAGGATTTTGATGATTGAAATTCAGACAGAATCAAAAAACATACTATTAATATCAATATATGCACCAAATGGAAATCAAAATGAATTTTTAAAAAGAATACATAATATAATTAAAGATTTAGAATACGAGAATATCTGTATTATAGGGGATTTCAATGCAATTATGGGTATGGAAAAGGACTATCAGAGTACTAAAAAGAATAAAACTAGGAAAAGAACACTCCCAGATACATTTAAAGATATGGCTCAGGAACTGCAATTACAAGATGTATAGAGAGAGATGAATAAAAGCAAAAAACAATATACATTCTATTCTAGCCTGCATCAATTGTGGTCTAGAATAGATATGGCCTGGATGACTACAGAACTTAGAAAAGACATAAATTGAAATAGCGGCAAACATCTGGGCAGATCATAGCCCAATAACACTAATATGGAAAGGATAACGAAGACAAAAGAGATGGATGATGGACAAGGAAATAATAAAAGATAAAGACTATTCAAAAATGATAGAGAAAGAAATGACCGCATTCTTCCAGATAAACACGAAAGAACAAACTTCACTCCAAAACCTGTGGGACACAGCCAAAGCCTATATAAGAGGTCTAACAATCACATATAAAGCAAAGAAAAATAAAAACAAACAACAAACAAGAGATAATCTGCTAACGGAACTTAAAAAATATGAATCAGAATTACAGAAAGAGCCCTATAATAAGACAATTAAAGAAAGAGTAAACCTCACAAAACATAAAATTAACTTAATCACAACAGCAGAAATAGCAAGGAAAATTAAAATGGCAAAACAAAACCATTTTGAATATGCAAATAAAACAGGATGCTGGTTGGCATATAAATTGAAAAAGGAAAAAGAGAAGAGAACAATACACCAGCTGCAAGATGAGGAGGGGAAAACATACCACAGAAATGAGGATAAAAAAAGAATAGTAAAAAATTTCTTTCAGAATTTATATAAACAAGAAGAAATCCGAGAAGAAGATATCAAAGAATATTTAAGCAAAACAAATATTCAAGAGTTAGAAGAGACGCAGAGAGAGATATTGAACAGACCAATTACTATGACCAAGTTAATAGAGGCAAGGAAAAAACAGAAAAATAATAAAACCCCAGGACCAGATGGTATACCAACAGAATTCTATAAAACATGCCAACACCCAATGGACGAAATTCTACTACAGGTTTTCAATGATGCACTTTTAGAAGCCATAATTCCCAAATCGTGGACTGAAACTACTATCACACTCATTCCAAAGGAAGAAACAGATCTTACACAAATTAAAAACTACAGACCAATATCACTCCTAAACGTAGATTATAAATTATTTACATTGATCATTACACAGAGACTGAAAAAAATTATTAATGAATACATCCACCCAGATCAGAACAGCTTTATTCCAAGGAGACAAATAAAAAATAATATGAGACTAATAATCGACGTATTAGAGTATTATGAAAAAAAATCGGACAAACAATTGGCATTAATGTTCTTGGACACGCAAAAAGCTTTTGATAATTTAAATTGGAAATTTTTTACATTATAATTGGAGATTATGAAATTCGGCGACAAATTTTTAAATATGATTAGGAAGATTTACTCCTCTCAAGCAGCAAAGATATGGATAAATGGAGATATGACAGACCAATTCGAAATATCAAAAGGAGTGAGACAGGGATGCCCTTTATCCCCTTTACTGTTTATACTATCATTAGAAACGTTATTAAATGAAGTCAGGAAAGATAAAGAAATAGAAGGGTTAAGAATAAAAAAAGAGGAGTATAAACTCCAAGCTTTCGCTGATTTTTATTTATTTATTTATTTATTTATTTATTGCACTTTTATACCGCCCTTCTCCTTTCAGACTCAGGGCAGTGAACAGCCAGAATAAAACAATTTTACACAAAAGTTAAAATAATTTTAAAATGAATTAAATAAAATTTGGCCCCTTAATTTAAAATATTCCGATTTAAAATCAATATAAATTTTAAAACCCAAGATAAAATCAGGCCAGCCCGGCTACCTGAAAAAGGTGAGTTTTTAGGGCCCGACGAAAAGTCCGGAGGTCTGGAATCACCCGTATCTCTGGGGGTAGATCGTTCCAGAGGGTGGGCGCCACCACAGAGAAGCCTCTCCCCCTGGGGGTCGCCAGCCGGCATTGTCTGGCTGACGGCACCCTGAGGAGGCCCTCTCTGTGGGAGCGAACTGGCCGGTGGGAGGCAATTGGTGGCAGAAGGCGGTCCCGTAAATACCCCGGCCCTAAGCCATGGAGCGCTTTAAAGGTGATCACCAACACCTTGAAGCGCACCCGGAAGTCCACCGGGAGCCAATGCAGCTCGCGCAGGAGAGGAGTCACATGGGAGCGCCCCGTCGCTCCCATAATCCCCCACGCGGCCGCATTCTGCACCAGTTGGAGCCTCCAGGTGCACCCCAAGGGGAGCCCCATGTAGAGAGTGTTACAGTAGTCCAGACGGGAAGTGACGAGTGCTTGAGTGACCGTGCGTAAGATGACGTGGTATTCATCTTAGAGCAACCAGCACAAACAGGAATTAAATTGTTGGGAAAAATAGAAGAATATGGAAGAGTGGCCAGACTAAAAATCAATAAACAAAAAACAAAGGCATTAACGAAGAACCTTACAAACCTACAGGAAAAAGAATTAGAAGATAAATTAGGAATATAAATAGTAAAAAAAGTAAAATATTTAGGAATTTGGCTTTCCAACAAAGGGTCAACACTTAGGGAGGATAATTATAATAAATTGGCAAAACAGATAAAAAAAGACCTAGGAATATGGAGTAAATTACAGCTATCTTTTTTAGGAAAGATTGCATCTATTAAAATGAATATATTACCTAGAATACTATATTTATTCCAAGTAATCCCGATAAGTCCAGGAAAAGATTTTTTCAAAGATTTCAATAAAATGATTGCAGACTATATTTGGCAAGGGAAGAAGGCAAGAATCAAACTAAAACATCTCCAGGATATACGAGAGAAAGGCAGATTAGGACTACCAGATTGGCAAACATACTACAAAGCGACATCATTAATTTGGATAAGAGATTGGATAGAACTCAAAAACAAAAGGATATTAACATTAGAGGGATTTGACCTACAAAGAGGCTGGCACGCATTCTTATGGGAGGGGAGAGATAAACATCATGGATATTTTCAAAGACACATTATTAGAGGACCTTTGCTCAAAACATGGCAAGAAATTAAAAAAATGTATTATGACAAAAAAAATCACCTTTTTGTCACAGTTGATAAGCGAATCACTGCAGTTATGAAGTGAATGATGCAGCTGTTGAGTGAATCTGGCTTTCCCCATTGGCTTTGCTTATTGGAAGCTGGCTGGGAAGATTGCAAATGGCAATCACATGATCCCGGGACACTGCATTCATCATAAATCTATGCCGGTTGCCAAGCACTTGAATTTAGATCACGTGACTGTGGGGATGCTGCAACAGTCATAAATGTGAGAACCTGTTCTAATTCACCTTTCTTCAGTGCCATTGTATTTTCACTAAACAAATCTTCGTAAGTCAAGGACTATCTGTATTACATGCTGCTTCTAGCACTGCACTTCCTTGTCTCATATCTGTGTCCTGTACTGGAGAGATGATCAGGATGTTTTAATATTGCTTATTTTGCTGATTTCAGCATCCTCTTCAAGCCTGAAGGACTGGGGGAATAGAAGAATCTTGACTTCTAGTCCAAAAGCATATAAATATATTACACGTTGGCTATAAAGCAAGACCATGCTGCTTCCCTTCTGCCCACTAATGTCTGTTCAGTGAATGTGTTTTGCATTGTTGCTATTTTGTAGTAAGTACATGATTCATTTGGAGCTTAAACATTCTGTTAATACATCCGTCAGCTTCTCAAAAGCGAAGTTGTTATGAGACTTATGACCCCTTTACTAGCAGACTCTACTTGGGAAAACTCTGCAGAACAAGCTGCTGAGAGAATGAATGACAGAGCAATGGCAAGGAGAAACTTTTAAGCAGTCTTCCTTTGTGTGAGAACAAACAAAGTGTTAAAACAGGAATTGTAACAGATCCCCACTCCCAAGGATGAGTCCTTCCTTTCAGCTTCATTCATGTCGAAATTGACAAAAACACATGCTATTCATCAGGATGCCAGTTCAGTCATCAGTTTTGATTGTTGGCCATTTTTTTTGTGTGGGCTGTACACCTTTCATTCTTTAAAAGGGGAATGCATTTACAGGTATCGTTATTCACTCCAAACATTCGTTGATTTGTTTTAAAGCACGGTGAGTTTATAAAGACAACGCTATCTGTAACCTGCTACGATGGAAGTGATGGGGCAGGATGTTGTGACACAAATCCTGTCTTTGGGAATTTCCATCCCAGTGTCTGGCACAGATGTGTAAGTTAAGCATCATGATGCATGTTTAATCTTGTCTCTTCTGGTCCCACCTGAGGACATCCAGATCTACAGAGTTGCAAAGGTATAACAGGGATTGTAGGAAAGAAAAACTACAGCTCAGCCGAATAACTGAGATCAAGTGCAGCAAGAAGACAACAAGTGCTCTTCCTTTGCTGTTCTAATATTCCAGGGATGTCATGTCTGTCCCTGACCTACCTGTTACAGATCTACAACCTCTACCAATATGGCAGTCTCCTTCTTTTTGCCTTTCCAGCTCTGAAGAGCGGATTTTTGATGTAGAAACAATGGAATACTGATGATGATTTTATTATAGTTAAAAGTAATATTAGCATTAATGCGGGTTCAGATAGATGACCATTGAAGGTCCCTCTTCACTCAAAATATTGTAAGCAAGAAAATGTGTTTAAATACATCCGACTGGAAAGATCAACACATTCAGCTGGATTCCTTCCTTGCAAGGACAAACATCATAAAGAGGCCCCCATATGTCACAAGATAGGAACAAACAGTGACATATAGCTAAGAGAGGGCCAGGTCAAGAGGATCTACATCTCTGGGAGTTCCCTCTGTAAACAAGAGATAATTTGACTGTCTATGCTCTAATCATCTACAGAAATTATGATTGTTTTAGTCAGGATATTGTAAAACTTTTGTAATTAGGAAATGTCAAATGAATAACGAATGTATCTCTGTAACAAGAACTGCTGTGTTAGCAGAATCCTTTGTTTGGGAGGGTATAAGAACTGGGGTCTTATAATGCATAGGTTGTTCAGATTTTGAGGTAGCCAAATACCTATCTGTTCCCTTATTGCACAATAAGAATAAACTGACTCTGTCTGCCCCGAAGGGATGTCGCTCAATTCCTTTCTTCCATAACAATTTCAAACCTTTGCCTTACAGCACAGCACAGCACAGCACAGCACATCTCTCTCTCTCTCTCCCTCCCTCCCTCCCTCTCTCTCTCTCTCTCTCTCTCTCTCTCTCTCTCTCTCAGAGGAAGAGAAGCTGAAGGGGCACAGCAGTAGAAACAAGTACACAAAGCGGCCTGGTGAGGATGTGATGAAATAGAGAGAATGGGACACAATTTCTTATTCTGAATGGAACAAGAGGCTCATTGTGGCTTCATTTCAGGGGGAAAAAAGGGGGTGGAGATGATGGGAGATGAATGAGAGATGGGAAAGAACCACCAGAGGCTTGAAAGAAACAGAGAAACCAATAATATTCTAGACAGTAAATGTCAGAAGGGGATGGATATTGAGGAACTGGGCTTTGTTGTTTTTCTCTTAGAGAGGATACCATAGCATTCCCACAAAAGCCACTTTTACTGTGATTTAGCTGCCAGTTGATACCTACACCTTGCATTTGCTTGGTTTCTTCTAGCCTGCGCTGCTAAATTAACCAAGGATTTAATCTTACCTTATTGACTGAACCAAGGTGATTGAACCGTTTGTTTATTATAAACCAAAAGAAAATCTTGTTACGTATGGCTGGCTTGTAAAGGATGCCAGAATCCAAGAAGCTGAGCTTGGCTGAGTGTGGTAGATTTATGCATGCATTTGGGAGCATTGTCTTATGCATAACCATCACCTTGGCAAATGATTAGTGTGTCCTTCCTTCATCTAAAGTCAAGACTCCTTTTTCAGTTAAGCTCAAATGCTGGTGACTTCATGGCCGTTCCCATCTAGCTGTTTTGGCAGCAGTATGGAAATAATGTCACTGCCTTTTTCCAATAAGCCTTTTCCATTTTCTAGTCTAGACCAAAGTCCTGGGATTCTCTGGAGAACTCCCATTCAAATACTAACTAGATCTGAGCCCCGACAAAATTGACCAAGTGCCCAATCTATTACTCCCCAATGTTTTGGACTGTAGCTCCCATTTTCTTTGATCATTGTCCTTAATGACTGTCTGGGACTCAGAGATGACTTAAAAATTAAGGAAATTTTGAATGGAGATATAGCATCTTTGATAGCTCTTGGAGTACAGGTAGTCCTCGACTTACAACCATTCATTTAGTGACTGTTTGAAATTACAATGTCACTGACTTACAAGTGGTCTTCACACAACCGGTGCAGCATCCCCAAGGTCACATGATCAAAATTGGGCACTTGGCAATGGTCTTGGTGTCATGTAATTGTCATTTGTGACCTTCCCATCTGGCTTCAGACAAGCAAAATCAGTGGGGAAAGCCAGGCTTACTTAATGATTGTGTGATTCACTTAACAACTACAGTGATTTGCTTAACAACCATTTGTGAAGTTTCCGAAAGATGCCCTAATTAATTCATGAGCCATGAGCCAAACTTCAAAAGAAATACAGTCATTTATTAGGAGCACCATTTCGGCAATATTCGGATGCAGTTAGAACTAATTCCACGTAGATTTACGTTCCCCTATGACCCTGTCTCTCCCCTCCTCCCTGGTCATGTCATAAATCACATTCTCCAATTAACCACTTTGGCTGGCTGTGAAATCCAACACCCTCCTACTGATTGCGGTAAGTAAGCATGTATGGAATGTAGCTTCAGTTAGGGAAATCAATCAGCTCTATCAGTTCTCCCTCCCTCCTGCTCATGGCAACTTGAAAGCTTTGCAAGTTGACACCATTGCAAGAAAGGTCGTAAAATCGATTGTGGCTCACTTAACAACTGCCTTGCTTAGCAATGGAAATTCTGGTCCCAATTGCAGTTGTAAGTCAAGGACTACCTGTAACAGAATAACAGAGTTGGAAGGGATGTTGGAGGTCTTCTAGTCCAACCCCCTGTTCAAGCAGGAGACCCTATACCATTTCAGACAAATGGTTGTGCAATCTCTTCTTTAAAACCTCCAGTGTTGGAGTACCCACATGTAATGCCACCCTCTGGAAACATTTAGATGGAAGAACAAATATACAGGTGAAACTCGAAAAATTAGAATATTGTGCAAAAGTTCATTTATTTCAGTAATGCAACTTAAAAAGTGAAACTAATATATGAGATAGACTCATTACATACAAAGCGAGATAGTTCAAGCCTTGATTTGTCATAATTTTGATGATTATGGCTTACAGCTCATGAAAACCCCAAATTCACAATCTCAGAAAATTAGAATATTACATGAAATCAATAAAACAAGGATTGTACATAGAACAACATCGGACCTCTGAAAAGTATAAGCATGCATATGTACTCAGTACTTGGTTTGGGCCCCTTTTGCATCAATTACTGCCTCAATGCGGCATGGCATGGATGCTATCAGCCTGTGGCACTGCTGAGGTGTTATGGAAGACCAGGATGCTTCAATAGCGGCCTTCAGCTCTTCTGCATTGTTCGGTCTCATGTTTCTCATGTTTCTCTTGGCAATGCCCCATAGATTCAGGTGGGGTTCAGGTCAGGCGAGTTTGCTGGCCAATCAAGCACAGTAATCCCATGGTCATTGAACCAGGTTTTGGTACTTTTGGCAGTGTGGTCAGGTGCCAAGTCCTGCTGGAAAATGAAGTCAGCATCCCCATAAAGCTCGTCTGCAGAAGGAAGCATGAAGTGCTCCAAAATCTCCTGGTAGACGGCTGTAATGAAGCACAGTGGACCAACACCAGCAGATGACATGGCTCCTCAAATCAACACAGACTGTGGAAACTTTGCACTGGACTTCAAGCATCTTGCAGTGTGTGCCTCTCCATTCTTCCTCCAGACTCTGGGTCCTTGGTTTCCAAATGAGATGCAAAAGTTGCTCTCATCAGAAAAGAGGACTTTGGACCACTGAGCAACAGACCAGTTTTTTTTGTCTTTAGCCCAGGTAAGACGCTTCTGACATTGTTGTTCAGG
>WNWU01012415.1:43306-72237 GCA_012654045.1 Ptyas mucosa
GTGTCTGAATGACACATGTGCCAATGGCTTGCAAATACTTGACAGTTCCCCTCCTTGCGAGCCAATGGCATGCAAACATACAAATGCAATGTACAACAGATTTTACCATGTGAGACATAACTTTTTACACAGATCTTTGTGCCTATCCGCTGGTAGAGGTTTTGTGAAAATATCAGCCGTTTGATATTTGGTCTGACAATGTAATAAAGATATAAACCCCATCTCTACTAGTTGCCTAACATTTTGATAGCGGATATCAATATGTCTGGACCTCTTTCCCACCGCATAGGCTTTGGCAATGCCTATGGCCCCGGTATTGTCTTCTATAATTTGGATGGGCAAAATCGGTGGTGTCCAGATGCTAGAAATTAAGGCATCAAACCATATCAGATCGTTTCCTGCCTCTGACAGGCATGCATATTCGGCCTCAGCGGTGGAGCACGAAACAAATTTCTGTTGCCCCACATGCCAATGGATGGGTGCTCCATTTAATAGTACCAAGAAGCCTGAAGTACTCCTACGTGTCTTGGTATCTCCGTCCCAGTCCGCATCTGCGAAGCATTTTAATTGGGCCTTGTCTCTATTCTCAGGTTCCAAGTGAAGCACGTAATCTGCTGTGGTCTTGAGATACCTTAATAGCTTTTTAATGGCCAACCAGTGGAACTGGGTAGGATGTTCCACTTGTCTGGCTAGCAGGTTTACGGCCAGGGCAATGTCTGGACGGCTCCAGTTACTTATATATAGTAATGAGCCGACCACTGATCTAAATAGAGTATTATTTTGGAACTCTGGGCTATCCTTGTGTGCCAATCCATAATAGTCAGTCTGCATTGGGATAGCCGTTGGCTTGCTATCTTCCATTTTACATTTCACCAAGAGTTCCTCTATCTTCTCCTTTTGGGAGAGAGCAAAACCTTTTGGTGTAGTGATGATTTGTACGCCTAGGTACTTGTCCACATATCCTAAAGATTTTAGAGTAAACTTTTTTTGTAGGGTCCTGGCAAATATAGTACATCCCCCCTTGTCAGGCCCTATATATAAAAGGTCATCGACATACACTAGGACTTTCTCCAGCCCCCCTTTGGTATCCCTTGTGAAGGTACATTTATCAGCTGGAGATGTACCAGGCATTTGTACCACAGTCTGCCTGATTGTTTTAGGCCATACAAACTTTTCTGCAGAAGCCAGGTGTGGCCTTCCTGCTGCTGGAATCCGGGGGCACCTCTGATGTAAATTTCTTGTTTCAGATGTGCATGTAAGTAAGCAGTTTGTACATCGAATTGAAAAATGTGTTCCCCATGTGTTGCTGCGGTGACCAAAGCAGCCCTCACACTTTCCGCTCTCACAGTGGGAGAGTATGTTTCATCAAAGTCCTGCAAGTAGTGCTGTGCGTAGCCTTGTGCTACCAGCTGGGCCTTATAGAGGAGTTTGTTGTTGGGCATTGGCTTGACCTTGTAGACCCAATGGGTGCCAATTGCTTTCCTCTCTTTGGGGACTTCCATGGGGATGAAGACTTTCAATTTTTTGAGACTGTCCATTTCCCGCTCCATTGCCACCCTCCACCTGCGCTGTTCTTCCTCGGGAAGCTGGAGGACATCTGTGTACGTTTTGGGGGCCGTGGTAACGCTGTTGACCGAGGCAACACAGCCAATGTCCAACCTTTTGGGTGGCACCCCTTTATTGGAGCGTTTTGACCGTCTGGGAAATTGCCACTCACCATCACCATTGTCATCCGGAGCATCGGTGTCAGAATTGGAGCTGCCGGAGGTATCTTTCCAATCAAATTGGGGCGGGCCTCTGTCCCAGGCACTGCGAAGATATGGTCGTTTAGGTGAGGCAGGAGGTGTGAAGTCACCCAGGGATTCCTTGTCTGAATCGTCAGAGTCAGGTAGGGATTCATCACCATCTGGATCTTCGCTGGTCTGTTGTTTGGAGTTCGTTGGTTCATCCTCTTCAGGTGGTGCTGGTTGTTCAGTGTCGCTTCTAATGGGGGAATAACCGGGTTCGTTGGAATGAATTTTTGACCAATTTGACCCCTCCTCAAAGGAAGCTGATCTAGAGACAATGACACGGTTATTTTTGTCTACGAACCTAGAGGCCTTGCTGCTGGTTGCATAACCTATAAATCTGAGCCTCCTCGATGCCTTGCCCCCCTTTCTTCTGAGATGCTTGGGAATATGGACCCAGGCATAGGAACCAAAAATTCTCAGGTGTGAGAGGCTAGGTTTCCTTCCATGGACCAGGAAGTATGGGGTTTGGTCAATGGCACTACTCCACGTCCTGTTGATTAGATAATTAGCCATTTTCACCGCTTCTGCCCAAAAGACTTGGCTCATGTCAGCATCTGCAAGTAGGCAGTTCATGACATTCTGCAGCACGCCGTTTCTCCTTTCAGAAATACCATTTTCCGAAGGAGTTCTAGGAGATGATTTAAAATGGAGGATACCTCTCTCCTTCATCCACTTTTCAAAAGTCTTGGATGTAAACTCAGTCCCCCTATCGCTCTGCACCTGAGCGATGGACACCTTGTGTTGCGTTTGGATCTGGTTATAAAGATATTTGAAGTTGGTAAAGACTTCAGTTTTGTCCTTTAAAATAAATACGTGGCCATAACGAGAGTAATCATCTACTACCGTTAAAAAATAACGCCCCCTGCCAAGGGAGGGTCTAAAAGGACCAACCAAATCCATGTGTACCAGCTGATAAGGGTACCTTGCACGACGGGAAGAGACCTTAGGTATAGCAGCAGTTTTAGATTTTGCTGCCTTACAGATGGCACATTCCAAATAGGTATTGCAATTCTTAATCTTAAGCCCATCAGAAAAATTTTGCATTTTCTTAATTACCGGGAAGCTGGCATGGCCGAGCCTGCGGTGTAATATATGAGTACAATCCAAATGTAAAGGTTTACCCATGCATACCTTGTCAACCTTATGTATCTTATTATTACAAGCTTTGGTCTGTTCAGTAATGAAAGTAGGCACTGGATTAATGGTCACCTTAGACTTCCTCAGGGTTGGCTGAGGAGTTGTGACTTTAATGGGCTCAGCCTTAATGGCTTTGGATGTCCTAGGAGCTGGTTTAAAAGCTTCATTGGTTTTAGGTCCAGGGTCCTTGAGTTTGGACAACCTGGGGGCTGGCACAGAAGTTTTGTGCTCTATCTGGGCATTAGCTCCCTGAGCCCTCTTGTTAGGTTTCTTGTGCCTTTTGACCTTTGCTTTTGGGGAAAAATAAGGCAAATTGTTGATTTTTACAATATCACCAACAACATCCCCACTTTTGAAAACATAACCTCCACCCTTCTCAAAAACCAGTGTTACATTTTTATCCTCAGTCAATTTTAAGATACTTAACAGGTTGTTCTTGATTGAGGGAACATACAGTGCCCCTGTGACATCTCCTATACCAGGCACATTGATCATGCCTTCCCCATTTACCTCTGCCTTGTCCCCAGTGGCAACTTTTACTGAGGACTTGAGTGGGTGTAAAACCTTAAATCGTTGCTTTGTGTTGGCTATATGCGTTGATGCACCTGAATCAAGGAGCCACAGCCCCTCAGCATCCTTTACCTGGGAGGTGTGATTGTCACTAGTGACACTACAGAATTGGTATCCTTTATGACCACCTCCCCCTCTTCCACGGCCTCTTTTATGTTTATTGTGCTTAGGTCCAGCCATGGTGGCCCTAGAGCGAGGGCACTCCCTTTTAAAGTGACCTTGTATGCCACAGTCAAAGCAAGTGGGAAGGGTATTAATCCTTTCACTGCTTTCCTGGCGCCTCCTCTGAGGCCTAGGCCTGTGGTATGCCTCCTTCATTTCTTGTTGTTCCTCATCTCTGCGCCTTAAATCTTCCTCAATAAAGCGGCCAGAAAAGTATTCTATATTTCTTTGTTCCCTAGAAACCCCTTCTAGAGAAATAATAAAGGGACTCCAGGATTTGTCTAGGGAGTTCAACATCACACTAATTAAAGTGGATTCAGAAACTGGCTCCCCCCTCTGTATAAGCTCATCCCTCATGGCTTTAAGCGTTGCTAAATGTTCCCCCATTTTGACACCAGGTTTGAGTTTATAATTGTGGAAAATTCTTGACAATCTGCTGGTTGCAGCCATATTGTCACTATGGAACAAATTATATAGGGCAGTCCAAACTTCTTGAGCTGTGAGGCCGTCTGAAAGACTGGCATACAGAGCTGTGTCTATAGAACTTAACAGGGTTGTGTAAGCTCTTTTATGTAGAAACTCAATTTCAGGGCTCCAAGGTAAAGGGGGTGGTCTTTTGATCATGTCCAGAGTATTTTCTCTTAAGAGAATTATCTGAATCTCTTTACACCATTTTCTAAAATTCTGACCACTTAAATGTAATTTTTCAAAATTATTTGGCAAAGTTACAAAATTATTGCCATTAAACTGCATGGGAAGTTGTTCAAATGCCTGAAAAGAGCCTGTTGTGAAAGGCATTGGGATCCCTAAGCCTGGGATCGATTGCTTAGGTCTGGCTCCTTCTTGTAGTCCTTCTGTAGTTCGAAGCAACTGAGCACGTGCAGGAAATGGAGAGTGATCCAAAGCCTTTTCTTGTTGGAGCTCCGATCTCCCCCTCTGAGCTCTGAAGTCAGGTCTGGCTGGATCTTCCGCAGAGGCCCGAACATCAGCTGTGATGCGGGGAAACCTTGAAGGAGTCGGGAGAAGGCCTGGAGATCTTTCTGGAGACTGGAGGCTCATCGGATGAGGTCTATGGGCTGGATAGGCCTGGAAATGTCTCTGGATCTCCTCTTCTCCATCAGAGGAGCAGGATTGCAGCTCCAGATCATCCCAGCAGGACCGGAAAGGTGCGGAGGCCTCAGCCTGGGCCTCCTTGGAGCGTTCAGTGAATGGTGAGCGCCTCTGCAGTGGGGGGTGGGAGGCTGCAGGCCCATCTGGGTTCCTCCGGGGGTGGGAGGTTGGATTTGGGGCCCTTCTTAAGTGGGCAGCTGGGTCTGGGACCTCAGGAGGGCCGGTGGGTGGTTGCTCCATAAGTTCCAGGGCAAGGACCAGGGCCTCTATCACCCCTTTGATGTTTGCCTTGGCAGGCGCGGCCTGACAAGGGGCTTGTGGGCTCGAATGGGTCTTCTGGGCTGCTGGAATGCTGAACTGGCTGGCTGGCGTGGTAGGCCTGGGCTGTGGAGCTGGGGATGGCCTGGCTCGTGGTTCTGGCAAAGTGCCCAGGGGAGCCGCCATCTTGGAGGAAGTTGCCTCCGGAAGTGGCCTGGCCGCCATTTTGTTTGGCGGGAAACTGGGTGAGGGGAGAGTCTCTCTGGCGGCAGGCGCCATCTTGGAGAGATCAGGCAGGGGAGTCCTTACCCGAATGGCCAGCATCTCTGGTGCTGCCTCCTCAGGCCTCTTTCTGGCTGCTGCCCTTGTCCTCAGGAGGGAGGCCAGCGCTGCTCGGCACTCCTCTTCTGACATCTCGGCCACTTGCCTGTCCAGGCTTTCATTTTGGGCTTCTGCCCCCTCTTCACCAGTGCTGAAGAAGCCTTCTCCAGCATTGCCTGGCTCGGCCCCTGGGATCTCTTGCTGCATCTGGGTGGCCTCTGGCCGCCAGGGTGTAGCTGGATGGAAACCCCCTTCGATGTTTTCCATCCTTGATCCAGACTGGGGCTGCTGTGAAGTTCTCCTCCTTTGAAGGCCTCTGGTCACAACAGGGGAGCTTCTCTCACAGGTTATTCTGGAGGGCATCTTGCCTTTTCAGCAGCTCCTGGAGTGGAGTTCTGCTACCATTCCCTCTGCTACCATTCTGTGGAAATTGGGATCGTAGAAAACACCCAGGAGCATAGAAGAATCCAAGGCAGATGCATAAACAAACATCTTGAATGTATTTAATCATGTAACAAAACATTAACTATTTACAAAGGCTTTCTTAATGTTCATTTTAGTATGGGGGGCACACAGCATGTGTGACCACCCTGATCAAAGATCATCTCTCACTGAGAACAAACGTAAGAAGAGAGCTTGGTGGAAAGGTTAGAGGGGGTTTTATACTCAGTGTAAGCCCCTCCTTTCCACAAAGGGGTGGAGACACTTTCTGCCTCCACTAGTGTCTGAATGACACATGTGCCAATGGCTTGCAAATACTTGACAGTTTTGTTCACCGAGGTGGTACTTCGGGAGGGCAGGCGGACGTCTGCAGCTGACAACTATAATGAATATGTCCACCTGCCCTCCCGAAGCACCACCGCGGCGAACAAAACATCCCCATTGCTATGGATGCATAGCTTGTCGGGGCTGAGCAGGGAAGCCGCTGCTTGAGTGGGGGGGGGCAGTAAGCTTCTAGCTCCTTCCCCGCAGCCTTGCCATGCTTGCCTGCCTTTCACGTGGGCTTCTGCTTGCCTGCCTTCGCAAGCTGGCCACCGGGACGCCAGGAAGGCAGCATGGAAGGCAGGCAAGCATGGCAGGGCTGCGGGCCGTGGACCGGTTTGG
This sequence comes from Ptyas mucosa, assembly GCA_012654045.1. NCBI lineage: Eukaryota > Metazoa > Chordata > Lepidosauria > Squamata > Colubridae > Ptyas > Ptyas mucosa. The sequence continues at coordinate 49,759 of WNWU01012415.1, forward strand.
GGGCGTGGCCAGCCAGCCATTGCTCCCAGTTCGGCAAACTAGCCTCAATCTCCGCTACCTACTCGCCCGAGCCAGTCTGAACCGGGAGCATTTCACCCCTGGATCAGAGGTAAGCCAGTAGGTCCTTGATGGACCACTGTTAGTTAGATAGGGTGTGTGAGTTAGTAGAGAGGGTGGGTCCTGTCCCAGAATTCGGCCACAAGGGAAGGGTCACAACCGGACTTGCTTTGCGGACAGGCCTGTGTCTACATTGGCAAAACGGTCGGGGTTTGTCCTGTGGCCGGGACCTGGCATAGTACAGTCTCCCCTGAGAACTGATCATTCTCTTGTATTTGTGGAAGAGGGTCACGCCCTCAGTCCGGGTCATGCCCGATGAGATGTGGAGTCTTTGACGAACTGTAAGTATAAATTGAAACTGAAGGGTTGGGCCTAGACTTGCCAAGTGGAAAGGAACTAGCGAAGTAGTTCTCTGTTTTTCCTAAATGGCAGGTTTCAGTTATGTTTCTATAAGTGGTGATGGGATTAGTGTTTTCCTGGTGCCATTTTACCAGAAGATAATTTGTTTATATTGTATTTGTATATTTGAATGGTATTGCTGTTGCTGTTGCTGTTGTCTTTATCACGGGCTATTTTGTTGTCCTGATCATGAATATTATGCCTGCACTAGGGCTAGCCTTTGTAGTGCGAGATTGCAGTCATTGTTGGAAGTAATCTATGAAGAGAACTTCTGAACGTCCTTTGTACACAAGGGTTCCTGCCTGTGATGCACCATGTGCAGGTTTTGTGAATGTGAATGTTGGTTTGATTGTTGCTGTTGCTTTTATTGCATAACCTGTCATGTGGATTGCCTCGAATGTGTTGAATTCAATGATCCTTGTGAGGATCACCCTGAACAAATACACTTAGACGTGCTTATACAGGCTCTTGCTCTTCAATTTTCCTTGTCTCTCGATGAGGGTTATGACTCTATGTAGGCATCAATGAGTCTTCTAGATTGAGAAGGATTCGACTATGTTTCAGTCTTTCTTTTTGGTGCTTATAATCTTTCGCTTGTATGTGGAGCCTATACTTTTAATATTTTTATATTGGATATTTTACCCATCTCAGGCCCCTCGTGATCTGGTATATTTGACCAGGGGCCTTGAGTCCTTTGCCTATAGTGTTCTCATTTTGTATTGCTCCTCCAACTTTCTTTATTGGATACTTATTACTCTTGCTGCCTCTGATCTTTGAAGTAATAACTGGGATTGTAATTATACTAGTAGAACTGCCCTTTCCCTATTTAGCCCTACTGGAACTATGGTCCCTGGTACCTGAGACTTGCCCCTTCCTTACTATGATTTTCTTAACTATATACTGCATACTTCTTTTCCGCCTCTTGCTCATTACTTCTTGTATGATTCTTGTTAATGTACTTTAGCATTTGCTGCTGGCCCACCTTTCTCCTGTAAATAAGGGTCAGTTTATTTGCTGAGGAGGGGGCCTAGGTCACCACCCTTGCTCATACATAAGAGTTGGTCCTTTGCCGAGGTGGCGTGCCTTTTGTTTATACTGTCTGGGGGCACAGACATTTTCCATATATAAGGGCTGCCAGAGTTGGCAGGGTTTGGTGGCCTCCTTTGTCCCAGGTCAGTTGTGTCTCTGGACTGGCCCAGTGGTGAAACAAACAGAGATAGCAAAAAACAAAAACAAACAACAAAACAAGTTAAAATATTCAAAGCACCTAGTACCTACCCTGATTAATGGAAGCGATAGGGTAAGGAAAATCATTTAAGACAATATGAGATCTAGCCTGTGTGAATGAGATGAGCCCCCATCTCGAGGCAAGTGGGAGCCCCACCCTGCGGTTCCGTTTTCCCAAGAGGGACATGGCCAGGAAAGGGCAAAGCGAAGTGGCCATTAGGGCATAAGTGAAGAGTGACTGTGGAATGAATGAGACGGGCCATAGGACCGAAGCGATTGTGGTAGTCCGGATTTGCGTTTCCACTTATCCCAAGAGGGGAGTGGCCAGAGAAGGATGAAGCGAATTATTAACCGTTGCATGATGCAATAAATGAGCTGGATACAGCTTACACATAAAAAGTACTGCTTTACCTTGAGAAACCTACCCTTTTTAAAATATTTTTTATTTTTTTCCAACATATTAAACATAAAATACATCTTTGAGAGCGAGAGTTTGGTCCGGTCATAATTAGATACAATTGCTCACACTTCTTTAACAAGCTCAATTCCAAATTCATCCGTTTACATCTTTTAAAATAAAAGTCGAACCACAAATTTTTATCACAAATTCTAACATCTTAATCTAAACATTTAGTATTCTATTGTATCACCCTAAATCTTAGTTCCCAAATAAACACAGCTCCTTTTTATATACAATTTTTAGTTTCCAAATAAACACAATTCTAATTTTTGTATCATTTTATAAATCAAGATTCCATATATATTCCTTAATTTCAAGACCCATTTCATCAAATCTCTATCTTACCCTCTATTAATTTACATCTAATTTTCCTAGGCTTATCATCAATTACATTTCTCATTTTACATAAATTCATTTCAAACTCAGTTCACATTATTTAATTATCATCCATCTTCTTCTTTTCCAGCCCAGCTAATTTCCAACATTTTTATCTTTAGGCTATTTTCAGCATATTCTCCTATACGTCTCCATCTATTGTTTGGCTGATTTCCAGCATTTCTTGTTTTGGCTGTTTTCCAGCATAATTTCCTCCATTCCTCCTGCTGATTTCCAGCATATTCTCCTCCACTCCTAAATCTATTGTTTGGCTGATTCACAGCATTGCACCATTTTCTTTTGTTGCCACGCCTACTATTTCAATTTTAATTGTTCCATTTAATTTCTTCTTTCTTTCCATCAATAAAACCACCAATAGACAGATTGGGAATCCCCAGAGTCAAATCTCCTTGGTTGTTCAAAGTAATCCAATTTAGGTAGCAGGACACATTGTTTCTCTTTCAGGCCAAAAGCAATCCACAATTTACACTTTCACTTTGTCGCAGCAATCCTCCATTTTGTCCATTATATAATTGTCTGCTTGTCCTTTCCCCTTAGTTTTTAAAGATTCCTGCTTATCGCCTCTCCCCTCTTTCTCTCTCCAAAAGTAATCCATTCCAGTTTAAAAAGATTTCAAAGTTTTGTAACTTTCCAACAGACAGTCATTCCAAATCGGTCCATAATAAAAGCAACTCCTTGATGGGTCTCTTCCTCCTGCAAATTATCTTACTAAGTATTTTTGCCCCAATAATCTGTAGCCGCTAATCAAGGCTAAGGGCTCACTTGTAAAAGTCCATTTTTTGAGCGCTGTTCCCGCCTGGGTTAATATCACTCACCTGGCTTCCAAACGCTTCGCTCTTTTTTCTCCAATCTCCCTTCTGCACAGTGCTTTCCCATTTTGCCCTGGCTTTGAGGCAGCCGCCATGGGTGCCGCATTCCCACTGCCTACTCAGAGGGTTTCCTCTGGCCCCAAGGAACTTCTCTCGGCCGTCCAAGTTGTCCTTCTCTTTCCCTTGTCCCTACAGGACAGGATAGGTCCACAGACCTGTTGGCGGCAGGTCAACAGTTGGGGGTTTCGCGGGGCTCATCAGAGCCCCGCTATTTCCCCGACTGGATCGCCGCAGCACCAAACCAGAAGTCCTGAGAAACCTACCTTTACCTTGAGAAACTGCCTTGTGACTATACCCATCTATGGGAAAGCCTTCAGGAGTCAACCTCGAGGCAAAACCTGGAGCAGGAGTCCTGGAGTGAGGAGGAGTGCTAGAGGAGTAATACCTCTCTAAAAAACCTTGTCCAGCTGGCCCAGCTGGTACCACCTCATAAGAGCCCCTTTCCAGGGTTACAGGAGAAGATGGTCAACTGTTTTTAAGGCGGAAGAGAGCTTTATGTCCCAACGGCAGATAAAACGGCAGAACCATCTTCTAGGAGAAGGGAAGCTCTGATTACAAACCTCCACTGCCTTGTGGCTATATCTACTACTGGAAAAGGCTTCAGGAGTCAACCTTGAGGCAAAATCCGGAGCCGGAGTCCCGGAAGCAGTTCATGACTGTGTACAGTCACGTTCTGGTAACTCATGCGACGCAGCTGGAACTAATCGTATTGGCTTTGCCATTCCATTGGACTATTTCAGCAACGTGGAGAGGGGGGATCTGCTGCTTGGGTAACAGTCTATCCTCCATATCAATCTACCCAGGCCTCGTGCTCTGGAGAGGACATGCCAGCTTTCCATACAGCATTGAAACAACACAGGGAATGGCAGTTACCGGTGATAAGTCTTTGCTTGATTGGCATAGAGCATGACACCAGGGGCCACTTTCGTCAGTGGGAGAGGTCATTGTACCTCATTGGGCAGCTACCGCCTGCCTTAAGCTGGGCAGCCCCCAGCCAGTAAGGTGCTGCCCCGCCACGGTCTGTTAACTTCACAGGGTGTGTGGGTTTTAGGGTCAAAGCCGACAAGCAGATCGATAACTTTGCACCATGCAACAAACATAAGAAAACTTTAGCCCTAAAGTTGGGCACCTGGAATGTTCGGACAATGACCCCCGGCCTGTCTGACGATTTACAAGAGATAGATGATGTACATATGACAGCTGCCATTGACATGGAGTTGAGCAGACTGCAGATGGACATCATTGCCCTTCAAGAGACAAGACTGTTAGACTTGGGATCTGTTAAGGAGAGAAACTTATCATTCTTCTGGCAGGGAAAACCATCAAACGAGTCTAGGGAATATGGGGTTGGCTTCACGGTCAGAAACACCCTACTAGGATCCATTACTCCACCTGCTGCAGGAAGTGAAAGAATTCTGTCCTTGCAGCTCCACTCATCAGCAGGGCTGGTTACTCTTATTAGGGCATATGCACCGACATTATCATCTTCAGTAGAATCCAAAGACAAATTCTACGACGATCTGGCTGCTACTATCAAGAAAATCCCTGAGAAAGAACCACTGTTTATCTTTGGCGATTTTAATGCCAAAGTTGGAGCTGATTATAGTTCTTGGCCCACTTGTTTAGGTCAGTTCAGCGTCAGGAAGATGAACAAAAATGGCCAACGCCTGCTGCAGTTTTGCTGCTACTATGGTCTTTGCGTTAGCAATACATACTTTAAAACAAAGCCTCAACACAGAGTCTCTTGGAGACATCCAAGATTGAAGCATTGGCACCAGCTCGACTTGATTCTTACCAGGTGCTCCAACCTCCCCAATATTACAATCACACATAGCTATCAGGGTGCTGATTGCGATACAGACCACTCCTTGGTGTGCAGCAGAATAAAACTGCAAACAAAGAGATTGCATCACTCAAAGAAGGAAGGAAGACCACGAATTGACATCAACAAGACCCACAGTCAGGGCAAAGTGGAGGAATTTGCACAAGCACTCAAGGAAACTCTCCCAGGCCCGGCTGAAGTAAATACATCTGAACAATGAGAATATTTCAAGAATGCTGTTTATAACACCGCCTTGTCAGTATTTGGTAAAGAGATCAGAAAGACAGCAGATTGGTTTGAAGCCCATCCCGTCTTGCTCACCGAACCAGGATTATCTCAGAAGAAACATGAAGGGTAAGAGGTCTGACCAATCAGTTTGTTAATAGGATACATAGCAATGTAAGTAACGCTCCACCATGGCGTTCGCTCGTTCCGCCGATCCGTTGGTACTGAGATGGAAAGCCGAACTTAACCCTTGTGATGATCCTATCAATGTGACAAAATTGCGCCAGAACTTTGCCATAAATTGCATGTCTCTGTCTGATATAATGCGGCGGGGGACCCCATGCAGGCGGTATATGTGCTGTATGAACATCCTCAATAGTTTTCTAGCAGAGGGCAAGTCACTACAGGGGACAAAATGGGCTTGTTTGGAGAAGAGATTGATCACAGTCCATATGACGGTGTTCCCGTTGCTTTCGGGAAGGTCTACAATAAAATCCATAGCGATCTCTTCCCATAGTCTATTGGGCTCCGCAACAGATTGCAAAAAACCTAGAGGCCTTCCTGGTCGGGGTTTGGCCATTGCACACACCATACAATTTTGTACATATTGTTTAATGTTGCTACGCATTTGCAGCCACCAGAATTGATGCCTCGTCAAATGAAATGTTTTAAGAAAGCCAAAATGACCCGCCAATTTTGCGTCATGGCACCTTTGTAATACTGATAGCCACAAAAGAGCAGGTATGTACAAATGCCTCTTTTTACCAAATTGCCCAAGCCCTCTCCGTGGGTGTCAGCTTTCGTGACGTATATGCACAGGGATGTAATACCCCCTCTTTCATTTTCTGTAACAGAACAGCTCCAACAGCCACATCGCTAGCATCCGCCTGCACTACGAATGTTAGGGTAAGGTCAGGATGCTTCAGTATTGGCTCACACGAAAAGAGGGACTTCAAGTGCTCAAATGCTTGTTGACACTCAGGTGTCCAGTTTGGCGCTTGGCCTGGCCTTGCTTTGACTCCGGTGTGTTTGGTACGCAGCAAATCAGTCAAAGGTAGGGCCACCTGAGCAAACGCGGGGATAAATTGCTGATAAAAATTGGCAAAGCCAAGTAAACTCTGCAATTGTTTCCTCGTGCGGGGTGCTTGCCACTCTAGTATGGTTATGACCTTTTTTGGGTCCATTTCCACCCCATCTCCCGAAATCCGATATCCCAGATAATCCAACCTCATTTGATGGAACTCGCATTTCGATAATTTTACATAAAGCCTAGCCTTCAATAATTTGGTTAACACGAGTCGTACCAAACGAGTGTGCTCCTCCATCGTTCTTGTGTATATCAGGATGTTGTTCAGATATACCACAACACCCCGATACAAATGCTCATGCAGGACTTCGTTAATGACCTGCATGAACACGGCTGGAGCACCCTGCAGTCCGAAGGGCATCACCCTAAATTTATAACTACCCAACAGACAGTTGAAAGTGGTTTTCCACTCGTCACCCGGCTTTATGCATACTCTGTAATAGGCTTCCCGCAGATCAAGTTTGGTGAAAATTCGCCTGGTGGATAATGTTGCCAGGAGGTCCTTAATCAATGGTAAAGGATATAGATGTTCAACACACACGGCATTCAGGCCACAAAAGTCCACACATAGACGCAAACCCCCATCCTCCTTCTCCCGGAACAACACTGGAGCAGCCATACATGACCTGCTAGGTTGAATGAAGCCCCTTGCCAAGTTTTTATCAATGTACCTCCTGAGTTCATCTAATTCTTTTTGGGTCATGGCATACATGCAGGGTTTAGGTAGTTTAGTCCCAGGCATTAATTCTATGGCACAGTCGGTCGTCCTGTGCGGAGGTAACAACTCACATTCCTCCTCATTGAAAACGTCGCTGAGATTGTTATATATTTCTGGGAATCCTAGCCCATTATCCGACTCCCTTCGCACCTGTTCGGTGTGCTCCACCGGTTCTTGCTTTGCCCCAAGAACAAGTCTTAGTTTCCTAAACCCATCCTTCCACCAAATGTGAGGTTTCCATTTGTCTAGCCATGCTAAACCCAATATAAGAGGTTCGATCATCCTTTCTACCACTATGAACTGTATCTCCTCTTTATGGTCTCCTATTTCCAACTCTACGAGTTCAGTGACCTGCCTTGCTGGAATTCCCCCCAACAAAGATCCATCCATTTGCTCGAATCTTATCGGAGTCCTAAACTGCACAGTGCGGAGGCCCATGCTGTCGACTATTGCCCAACACATCAAACACCGTGTGCACCCGGAATCTATTAAAGCTCCTTGGTGGCTAGTAACAGATGTGCATATATTCCTCAGAAGCACAGGTATGACAAATGGATGTATCGGTGCACTTACCATGGGGTCATTCGGGTCACTATCCTCGCTATCACGCGGTGTTGCTGGTGTGCTCTTCAGCCCGACAGGACTTTTTGCCTCCTGCGGTGTGGAGGGAGGACCGCCCACCGGGGTCTCGGTGGCCAACCAAGACCGGTCTATGGTTGAGTGAACCCGCTCCCGCGTCTTCCCCCCATCGCCGAGAGCCGGGGCCCAATCAGTTGAACTGGGGGCAGAGGACAGTCAAGCGCCCGGTGCCCCAGTTGGTTGCATCAAAAACAATGAAAAGCACCCCTCCTGCTTACTTCCAGAGAGCGGGTAGGAAAAGGGCTACCCAGTCCCGGTCCCCTGACTGTATCAGACTTGTCTGTAGGGCGGCGTTGCTGACTAGTGCGAGACCGGAACTCCTGTAACCCAACATCCAAGTCCACAGCCGCTTTAAACCATTCTGTCCAACGAGGAGGCAAGCCCCTGTAGACACACGCTTACCTTATGTCTTTGTCCAGTCCCAAACAGAAATGGTGCACTAACATTCATTCCGGCCAGGTTCTAAGCCTCCCAGTGAGTGCACGGAACTCCTTTACATATTCCTTCACCGGCCGTCCTCTTTGCTTCAATGATACCAACTCCCTCTCCACCAACTGGGTTCTGGTGTCATCCTTGAAACGACTCCGCAAAGCCTCCAAAAATTGTCCAACATTTACCAACTCCTTTGCATGGTCGCTATTGAGGTCAGCGACCCAGTCAGCAGCCTCTCCTGTTAAAACAGTGGTAATGGCAACCACCATGGACCATGTTAGGATATGGTATAAGCCTAACAGGTTGTCCAGGCAATATATGGGCAATATATGTGTTCTATGACTTTAACATAAATATGTATTCTATGACTTTAAGATGTACTGCTGAGTTATTGTAATGCTGAGTCATTGTACTGCTGAGTCATTGTATCTTAATTGGATAAGTACTGTTGTAACTGTATTTAAGAAGGGAGCTGAAATGTAGTCATTGATGATATGCTATCATCGTGTATGGATATGCTACCATCGTGTGTGGAGATGCTATCATCGTGGGTGGAGATGCTACCATCGTGACCTGTTACCAGCGTGAACTTGCTGCTATTATTACCTACTGCTGTTTGTATGGTAAGAAGACTTTTGTATCACTGGACTGATTTGAATGGCTAAGACTTGGATTGACTAAAGACTATGTGATTGTTTTTCACCACAAAGTAAAAACTTTGATAAACCAGTTTGTATGTATTTTATTCATTGCTCTCAGTACCGTTTCCCTGTGCTCTACGCTTTGCTGGTTGGTTAACACAACAATATCCTTAACAGACCACTGCAAAGGGTAGAAATGACCATATAGGTTCATGTGGCTAATTATCTGTGTCAAGAACAACGAGACCTGATCAACGCTTCCATCAAAAGTGGCTTGAATCGATGGAGGGCCCCAAAATTGCTGCTGGGGCCACATCCCTGGCGCCCACACAGGGGTTAGGCCAGGTGGTGGTCGGACCTCCTGTGTATCCCTCCCCTCCACCTGCCGCTGACTACCCTGTTTCCATGGTCCGACATGTCCGGTATCATGTGACCCATGCCGTCTTTGGGGTTCTTGGTCCACCCCATGTAAAGCCTCCCCCAAGGATGTGGGGGTAGGCGCAGTCACCTGGGGGTCTGTCACTCGTGATCGACCAGCCCCTTTATCCATACGCAGTTTCGGGCTTGCCAAATGGAAACGATTGTCCATCCCCTCATGTGACCCCCCTCCTCCTTGCCAGGTGGTCGAGGTATCCACTCCTGTTGCCCAAGGTTGCCATGAAGGAGTGTCCCTGAAGCTTGCCTCCCCGAACCTCTCTCTCAAGATGTCAAGGGTTGTTGTTCCAGGGCCAGTGGAGTAGCTCCACTCTCCCTCCTCATCCTCCATCCACCATCGTTCTCTCCAACCCTGGAAAGCCATGTCACCAGGATGGGGGTTTGGGGGTTTGGCTGGGCAGGCAAGGGCTGAACTATGCCACCTCTCGCCAGACGTTGGTTTCGCTCCACCAGAACCAGATGCCTCCAAATCCTCTGAAACATACTCCCCCTGCTGTATCTTCCTCTCTTTCGGACGTACAACAGGGGGCTCACTGACCGTCTGTTATTCCGTGACTACCTCCAAAACCATATCGTCGCCCACCTCCTCCAGCTCCAGAACTGCCATTGTCGAGCCTTCGGCCATCTCACCGCTTCAACAAAACGCGCCAAAAAAAAAAAGGAAAATGCAGCGCCGACTTTCTCTCGGCTTGCTCACCGAACCAGGATTATCTCGGAAGAAACACAACTTGTTTTACCATGCTCCGGGTCTTAATGCTGGTTTATTCCTGCTCTGGGTCAGGTGTAGTCAAGCACAAGTGCAATAAGAAGTACACAAAGTCGGCGCTGGGAGCTACTGCCTCCCAGCACTCTTTAAAAGGCCCGTGGAATACATTCACCAATTAGCTCTATTTCTGGGGTTTACAGACAGCCGCTGCAGGTTTGGTGACATCACCGCCTGCTTCCCCCCCCTCACCATAATGAATCCCCACGCTGATCCACCTCGCCCGGCCATGGAGTGCCCGACCACCTGCACACCGATCACCCCCACCACTGCTGTGTACAATCTCCCCCCCACACCCATCTTCTCGGCCCGTTGAGGTTCACTGGTGAGCGTTCGGAGTTCGGAGTCTCTCATGGCCGATTATTAGGTCTCTGGTCCTTTCCTCCGATCCCCCAAGGCTTTCCCCTAATCCCAGATGTGTCGAGCTGACGTGAGTCTCGACAGCCCATTTGGAGGAGTTGACGCCAGCCATCGAGGAAAAAAGGAGAGCTCTAATTGCATATAAAGCCTGTTCCAGTGAGCACAACCTACAGGTTCTGCAAGCTGCTCGTAGCAAAGTCCAACAGACCGCCAGGAGATGTGCTAATGATTATTGGCTGCAGCTTTGCTCTCGGATCCAGATAGCAGCTGACACAGGCAACATCAAAGGGATGTATGATGGCATCAAGCAGGCCTTAGGTCCAACACAGAAGAAATCTGCCCCTCTGAAGTCTGCTACAGGTGAGGTTATCCAGGACCGAGCACAGCAGATGGCACGCTGGGTGCAGCACTACTCTGAGTTATATTCCAGAGAAAATGTGGTAACTGAAGAAGCATTAAATAACATTGAGTGCCTGCCTGTCTTGGAGGAGCTTGACAGTGAACCAACTTTAGAAGAACTAAATGCGGCCCTGGATTCCCTTGCCTCTGGCAAGGCACCCGGGAAAGATAACATCCCTGCCAAAGTTCTGAAGTGCTACAAAGAGAACATCCCCACTGAACTGCATGAAATCTTCTGTCTTTGTTGGAGGGAAGGTGGAGTACCACAGGACATGAAGGATGCAAATATCATCACACTGTACAAGAACGAAGGTGACAGGGGTGACTGTAACAACTACCGCGGCATCTCTCTTCTTAGTGTTGTAGGGAAGCTGCTTGCCCGTGTCGTACTGAAGAGGCTCCAGGTGCTTGCAGAGAGAGTCTATCCAGAATCACAATGTGGATTTCGAGCCAACAGGTCCACTATTGACATGGTATTTTCCCTTAGACAGTTGCAGGAGAAATGCAGGGAACAAAGACAGCCACTTTTTGTAGCCTTCATAGATCTTACGAAGGCTTTTGACTTGGTTAGCAGGGACGGCCTTTGTAAAATTCTCCCCAAGATTGGATATCCACCTCAGCTCCTCAACATCATCAGGTCCTTTCATGAGGAAATGAAGGGCACTGTAGTTTTTGATGGCTTAACATCAGATTCCTTTGATATTCGAAGTGGAGTGAAGCAGGGCTGTGTCCTCGCGCCAACTTTATTCAGGATCTTTTTTGCTGTCATGCTGAAACATGCTTTTGGAACTGCAACAGAGGTATTTACCTCCGGACCAGATCAGACAGAATATTCTTTAATCTCTCTAGATTGAGAGCAAAGTCTAAAGTCCAGCTGAAATGCTTACAGGATTTCCTCTTTGCTAACGATGCTGCCGTCACTGCTCACTCTGCTGAAGACCTTCAACAACTTATGGACAGTTTTAGCAAGGCGTGCCAAGACTTTGGACTAACAATCAGCCTGAAAAAAACACAAGTCATGGGTCAGGATGTGGATTCACCTCCCTGTATTACAATCTCTGCACAAGAACTGGAGGTCATCCATAACTTTGTGTACCTCGGCTCAACTATCTCTGACACTGTCTTTAGATACTGAGCTGAATAAACATAATGGTAAAACGGACACCACATTTTCCAGACTTACAAAGAGAGTATGGCTTAATAAGAAGCTGATGGAACATATAAAGATCCAGGTCTATAGAGCCTGCGTCCTGGAATTTCTAGCATGTATACACTATTGAAACAGCGATGTCTACGCTGGCTTGGGCATGTCGTGAGAATGGCTGATGGTCAGATTCCAAAAGATCTCCTGTATGGAGAATTAGTGCAGGGAAAGTGCCTCAGAGGGAGACCACAGCTGTGATATAAGGATATCTGCAAGAGGGACCTAAAGGTCCCGGGAATGGACATTAACAATTGGGAAACCTTGACCTCTGATTGTTCAGCTTGAAGGCTAAAGACGCAGCATGGCCTTTTCCAATTCGAAGAGACACTTGTTCAGCAGGCTGAGGCAAAGAGGCAGTCCCTGTTGCTTATTTCCTAGGATCTTACCCAATAACCACAGAGGCGAAGCGTGTTTGAATTAAAAGGTATTTATTCAAATCCTTTTCTTTCTCTTGCAGGTGAACATCTGGAATGCAATGGTCAGCCCCTGGACATGGGCTTATATACACAGGAGGCAGGGTTAAGGTAAGGAGGGATCAAGGGATGGGTCATGTGGGAATAGGGGTGCCAGGTTAACCCTTGCCCTGCCATGGGCATACACAGTTAGGCATTTAAACGTAACAAATCCCCCTCTAAATGCCTAACCTTTGAAGTCGTTTTATTACATTGTACAATTACCCCTAGTTTTGTAGTCAGATATGTATGCTGCTTGCTATGTAGAGGTTTCGTTAAAATGTCTGCGATTTGTTCAGTGGTCTCGCAGTGTGTGGTTCTGATAAACCCAATGCTCGTTAACTGTTTTACGTGTTTATGTTTAATGTCAATGTGCCTGGATCTTTGGCCCACGGCATCTGCAGTGGAAATGTCTATAGCTGCCTTGTTGTCCTCGTGGATGACTATTGGATAAACGGGTTCAGTCCATATGTTGGCAAGCAGGTCGTCAAACCACGTCAACTTGTTTGCAGCTTTCGATAGGCAGATGTATTCTGCTTCCGCTGTGGAGGTGGCCACCAGGTTTTGCTTCCCGGTGTACCAATGTACTGGGCAGTTGTTGATGAGGAATATATAGCTGGAGGTGCTTTTTCTACTCTTTGTGTCACCTGCCCAGTCAGCATCCACGTAACAGGTCAATAAAGGTTCTTTGGAGTGTATTGGTTCTAAGCTTAAGTATGCTTCTATGCTGTACTTCAGGTACCTGATTACGCGTTTCACCCCTTCCCAGTGGAATACCTTTGGGTCACTGACGTGTCTGGAAAGTAGATTTACCCCTAGACTGATGTTGGGCCTAGTCCAGTTGGCAATATATAGGAGAGATCCTATGATTGATCTAGAGAGAGTGTTGTCCTTAAAGGACTCGCCTTCTTCGTGTACATGTTTTTGAAAGTCTGTCTGCATTGGTGTCTCACATGGCTTGGCGTCCTTCAGGTTACACTTGTGTATGAGTTCTAATATTTTTCCTTCTGTGAGACTCTGAACCCCTTTTCTGTTTTGTCTATCTGGACCCCTAAATATTTGTTGACTCTCCCTAGTGTTTTGAGAGTAAAGTGTTTCCCCAGCCTCTCTGCGAATTCTTCGCACTTTCGTTTGTGCTGGCTAAGGTACAGGATGTCATCTACGTACACGAGTACGTACTCGATGGATGTGCCCTCTTTCTTGGTGAAAAAACAAAGGTCAGGTGAGGTGGCGGTGAAACCCATGTCCCTGAGTATTTTGCCTAGACACTCGTACCATCTCTTCCCCGACTGTTTTAGACCGTACAAGCTTTTATTCAATAGCCAGGTGTCCCCCTTTTGTGTGTTCCTCCCTGGGGGTGCCTTGACATATATTTCCTTGTCTAGCTTTGCATGGAGGTAAGCAGTTTGGACATCAAACTGATAGGCCTCTAGACCTAGGAGGGATGCTATCACCAGGGCGCTTTTAACACTTTCTGCCCTAACTGTGGGGGAATAGATATCTGTGTAGTCGTCAGGGTACCTTTGTGCGAACCCCTGCTCTACAAGCCTAGCCTTATAGAGAGTTTTATTGTCTTCGAATTCTTTAATTTTGAAAACCCATTTTTTCCCAATGAGTGTTTTGTCTGTTGGGGCCTTAGAAGGAGTGTATACATTTAGTTCCTGAAGGCTGGCCATCTCCTTATCCATGGCCTGTTCCCATTTAATTCTTTCTTCCTGTGGCAACATGAGCACTTCCTCATACGAGTTGGGGGTTATCTTGGATGTGTGTATGGAAAGTACATAGTCCTCATATCTCTTGGGGATCTTATTTCTGCTGTGTCTCACTGGTCTGTCTGGGGGTGTCTCAGTGTCGTGCATGTACTTGGCTTCTTTATCAGTGATTGAGTCTATCTTAATGGTAGGGTGACCTTCCTTCCATCCTTTGGTGTCTACCTCTTGGTGTCTAGGTCTATGTTCCTCTTGTGTTTTTGTTTCTACTGTGTTTTGTTTGCCCCTCTTCTCTGTGATGTCTGTTTTGTCCTGTCTGATGATTACCTCATTGAGGTGTATCTTTGACCAGTTGGCGTTCTCATGGAACACTGCTGTTCTGGATATGATGAATCTGTTGTCCCTATCTATGAATCTGTACCCTTTTGTGCCAGATTCGTACCCCATGAATCGTAACCTTCTTGAAACCATGTCTCCCTTCCGCCTTAGTTGTTTGGGGATATGTACATCCGCTGTGACCCCGAATACGTGGAGATGTGCAATTTGAGGTTTCCTGTTATACATCACCTCGTAAGGTGTTTTTTCTACTACGCTGGACCATAGTCTATTTAAAGTGTAATTTGAATAGGTGAGTGCTTCCGCCCAGTAGGATTGTCCTAGCTCTGCGTCTTCTAATGCGCACCTCACCATCGTTTGCAAGATTCCGTTCCTCCTCTCCACGACTCCGTTCTGGAACGCGGAAAACGGAGAAGATGTGTAATGCGCTATACTGCGCATCTTCAACCAGTTTGAGAAGTCCCTGGATAGGAACTCAGAACCCCTGTCTGTCATTATCTGCCTTATTTTTGTGTTGTGCTGTGTCTCAACCCTCTTATAGAATTCTCTGAATTTTTGAAATACCTCGTTTTTGTGATTAATGGTATATACAAAGCTGTAGCGGCTGAAATCATCCACTATTGTCAGAAAAAACCTCTTCTTATATTTAATAGAGGGTTTCATGGGACCCACTAGGTCCATATGTACCAGGTGAAATGTGGAATTGGTGGTGCGGGTGGACTTCCTTGGTTTTGGTTTGGTCTTTAGTTTGGAGGATTTACATACAGAACACTCTAAATAGTTTTCACAACCCTTTATTTTTAAACCATTTGTACACTCGGTCATTTTTTGGATGACCGGGAAACTAGCGTGGCCCAACTTCCTATGAAGTAAATGGGCACAGTCATCATGAATAGGTTTACCGATCAGTAATTTCCCTTTGTGTGTGTTGTCGTGATCACTCTTACTTTCAGTGGTGTCATTACTCTGGTCCTCCTCGGTCTCATCAGTGGTGTTAGCCCTATCTTCTGTGTTTTCTAGTTGGGTGTTTATGCTCGTTTGCCCTTTCTCTTTTGGTTGTAGGTACAGGTACGTTAGCCCTCCTTTGTTGATGATTCTACCTATGCTCTCCTTGCCCTTGGTCATGTAGGCCCTTCCTCCCTTGAAAGTGGTTTCTATGCCTGTGTCTCTGCTGAGTTTTAGCGTAGCTAAGATATTGTGAGGTATTTTGGGTATGAGCAATACCCCCTCTATCTTGCCTATCCCGTTTATAAAGGTGTCTCCCTTTTCAGTTACTAGGACCCTGTTTTGGTTGGCTACTTTTATGTGGTAGTTTTCTTTGGTGAAAGAAGTGAGAATCCCCTTGTCATAGGTAGTGTGATTGGTGGCTCCTGAGTCGATGAGCCACGCGTCTCCCTCTCTTATCTGAGTATGTGTGAGTGTGTTTTCCCCAACCCCATACATGGACCCTGACCGGTTATCTCTGGAGCTATCCCTATGTCCCCTTCTGTCCCTTGGGTTGGGGGAGTCCCTGCGCCTGTATCTGTTCTCGGGTCGGAACCTATCAGGAGAGACTGGTCTCCGGCCTTGTCTGTCCCTATGATGGTTGTATCCCCTCTCCCTCAAATTATTGGGACAATCTCTCTTATAGTGGTTCCTAGAACCACAGGTGAAGCATTCGGGGATGTCGTGGTTTCTGGTTAGAAACTCAACTTTCTTGGGGGGTCTGCTTTCCCTGCAAGCCATGGAGCGGTCTCTTCTCAGACTGTCTTCTGCAATGATTCTATTTGTGAGTGTTTCTAGGTCGAGGTGATCTAGTCTGAGGCTGTCCAGCTGCAGTATAAAATTGTCCCAACTAGATTCCAAAGAGTTAATGATGATGCTCTTCATACTCTCCTCTGAAATGTTCTCCCCCCTTTGAATTAACTCAGCCCTAGTGGCATTGAGGTTGAGGATGTGTTCACCCATAGGGGTCCCTGCCTTATGCCTGGCTGAAAGGAACTCTCTGGATATACAAGTCGTGGTAGCCACGCTCTTGCTATAGAACAAGTTAAACATTTTTTGTATTATTTCAGACACGGTTAAATAGTGGCTAAGACTGGGGCAAATACTAGGGGAAATACTTGCTATGAACATGAAATAAGCTCTGTGGCGCAAGCTGTCTATTTCTATAGTCCAAGGTTTTCTGGGAGGATCATTAATCATAAACAACATATTCTCCCTTAAGAAAAGTATTTGTAAATGATGGCTCCATTGCATCAGATTCGACCCATCTAGTTTCAGTATGTGAGAGTCAATTGGTAAAGTCAATGAATTTTGTGTTAAATTACTCACATTCTGTTGCTGTCCATGGTATTTTAGGTGAGGGAACTCACAATATGGCTTGGGTATGCTGTTGGCGACTCTTAACTGACTTGTCTCTATGTTCTCCTCTATTTTTCTTGCAGGTGCTGTCTGGGCATGCGCGAAGGCCATTTCGCATCTGGAGCCGATGGGTGAGCAGCTCGTCGTTGTAGGTCTCAGGCCTCGGCCTAGGCTTGTGGTTGGGGGTTCGAACTCACCCCTGTCTGGTCCGGTTCCGTCGCTGGAGGCTTGGGTCCATCAGCGAGCAGCAGGATTCCCGAAGAAGGCTGGAGATAGGTGAGGAGGCGAGGCGGTCGTATGTCGGAGGCTCCCAGGATTCGGCGGTGCGGCGGCGGCGATGGCGATGGAGGGTCCCGATCCATGGTCGTTGGTCCCTGGAGGGGCGAGGAAGCCCGGCGGAGGTCGCTGGATTGGTAAGTAGCTAGCGTACCTTCCTTCTCTCTTTTTTTTTAAAAAAAATTTGATTTTATATGCCGCCCTTCTCCGGAGACTCAGGGCGGCTTACAGTGCGTTAAGCAATAGCCTTCATACTTTTGTATATTTAGACAAAGTCAGATTATTGCCCCCACAATCTGGGTCCTCATTTTACCCACCTTAGAAAGGATGGAAGGCTGAGTCAACCTTGAGCCTGGTGGGATTCGAACTTGCAGTAATTGCAAGCAGCAGATGTTAATAGATGTTAATAACAGGGTGCTTTAAACCACTGTACTACAGGCTCTTGGGTCTCGTGTTGTGGGTGTAGCGGGTGGTGGATTCGAATCCTGCCATCAGTGCATTTTGTGTGCGATTGGTAATTGGCGATCGCCTCTGTGGTGCGTGGTTCTTGCATAGGGGTGCTGGGTCGATGTTTCGGCATCGATGGCCCCCTCGTTGTCTCCTCCGGTCGTGGTTGTTGTGGGAGGCTCGTACGTGGCGCCGATCGCTGCCGCTAGGGTCTTGCATGCATTTTCGACCTCGAGCTCGGTAGGCGGGCTCCTGGTGGTTCGGTTCCTTCTTTCGGGGTTGTTTCCTGGTGGCTCCCCATTTGTTTTGGGGTTTTCTTCGTTTCACGCCACTAGGTTTGAATCTCGGCTCCCCATTGGTTGTAGGCCATTCCAAGATGGCTGCCGGGAGCATGGCGCGAAACTGGAGCGGTTTGAGTCTTGTGCTTCTTCTTGGAGGCATCTTTCTCTTCGCAGCCTGGCGGTTTCCTCGTCTTGCTCTTGGTCGCTCATCGCTGCTCCGTGGTCATCTAGAAGGTCTCGGAGTTTCGCGATGAGCTCTCCTTTGCTGATGGAGGCCTCCATCATTCTGTATATGCTTCTCTTTAGCTCATCCCTTTCGGGGGATTCCTCTCTCTCGTGTCTGGCTGCATCTCTTCGTGGTATTTCGCCCCTGTTTTGCTGTTCCAGGTATTCTTTATGCATGGCAGTTGGGATTTTTGCGGTTGCACCTTCTAATCCCTGTAGCTCTGCCATCATCTTGGTAATGGACCTCGTGTTCATTCTGTCTTCCATCTCAGGGGTGATGTGTGTTTCTGCAGGTATTCTTCAGTTATTGGGCAGAACCATCCTCTGCTACCATAATGTTGCTTATTTCCTAGGATCTTACCCAATAACCACAGAGGCGAAGCGTGTTTGAATCAAAAGGTATTTATTCAAATCCTTTTCTTTCTCTTGCAGGTGAACATCTGGAATGCATTGGTCAGCCCCTGGACATGGGCTTATATACACAGGAGGCGGGGTTAAGGTAAGGAGGGATTAAGGGATGGGTCATGTGGGAATAGGGGTGCCAGGTTAACCCTTGCCCTGCCATGGGCATACACAGTTAGGCATTTAAACGTAACAGCCCTCAGTGTGGAAGGGATTGACACTCTCGAATTGGCCTTTTTAGTCACACTAGATGCTGTTTTAGGACCTCTTTCCGGAGCATGATACCATAGTCTTTTGAGACTGAAAGATGCCAATGATACCTTGAGAAACCTAGAATTTAAGTTCTTTACTCAAAAGGCAGCATTTTACTTTCCTTGTCCTCCTTATTCTTCTGTAAAGTCTCTTTCTTTGAATCTCCATACCTCTGCTTGTTTTCCTTCAGATGCTGGCATCCAAATGGGTGGCTCTCATAAACCTTTGATTACTGCCAGATGCTTCGTTACTCAAAGTGCTCTTGATAAAAACCGAAGAAGGCAGTTAGGGCTGGGCCCACGAGATCGTCTCAGGGGAGCGCAACCAGATGTCAATGGCTATGTAATTATCAATAGGTATTGGGCCGCACACCAAGTCCCTCTCACCCCGGACATCCTTCCCTGCTCTTATAGTACTGATCTCACCTATTACGAATATAATCTTCATTTTAACTACAACCCCTACTGGAAACAGTGCCTGGAGTGGAAAAGGTGAAGAGCTGGACTTATTTACTCGAATGGGGAAGTCCCAGTCTAAGGGGAGCAAAGCCCCTGATAAAGGCACACCAGCTTGATTCATTCATGCTCATAAAGGTCCCAGATTCTGTCAATACCTCTCAGATTGGCATGCCCTGATGGCCAAAGACCCCAAAAGACAGTTTTCTTTAGCTGGAACCTTTGATAGAGACAAACTGCACTTTTTATGGCAACAATTGGATGCTACTGATGTTGTTTCGATGAAGAAAGACGCGTAGGCAGGATGATGATTCACGGGAAGGCCCTTCGGTGGGAAGGCACCCTGACTCCCTCGAAAAGGCTCCCTTTTATTGTCATTTTACAGCTACCATGGCAAAACATTAATCATCGTTTACTTGTACTGATTGGTTACAGAAGGCTCCTGATTTTCACGTGAACACCTCGTTTTTCTCTCGTGCTCTTCCTGTGTCACACAATGCTACGTGCCTGGTTTTGCATACTTGAGATAGGGTCTCCACCAGACATCCTGTCTTTACATTCCTCATGAGATTAAGACTTTATGTAGGTGCTTGTTTACACAGCGTGGTTTGCCAGCCACTGAGATAACACTCACCTCCACATGTCCTTTTTTATTTTAGTTTTTATTTTTTAAGATTCTGCAAGCATACATAATTTCAGATTTGGAGGGCCGAATTCTTGGATGAAATATCGCTAATAACCCAGGCAAACATTGTATGCAACAGCAACAACAAATCAAAGCAATAATGACTAATATAATAATGGATACTATTTGTTGTACCCATCCAAAATCTGGGAGCCAAGACCATAACCACTCCCATGGAGATTGTGGAATAGTGGATCCAATTGGATTATCTGCAATCATGTTTTCCATGTGTTCAATCGTAGCTGAAATATTTGCCTTATGATCAGTAATATACATACAACAATGTGAATGAATTAAAGCACATACCCCACCCTTGGCCACTAGAATGATATCTAAAGCATAACGATTTTGCAACACTATATCTCTAATTTGTGACATCTCTTCATTGATCAATTTTAGGCCCAAAGACCTTGTTCTGGAATTCCATGTTGCAAAGTCATCGTAGCCGCGCAAGGAGGGAAAATACACATAAAAAGACTACACATTACAATGGTTACAGAATTAGCATTTAAACAAGAAAAAGCTGCTACTAAAAAGTTCTCTGGTGTCGGTGGTATATTCTTTTCCTGTAGCAAGTTTGTGGATTGAACAGAAAGGGCTTTAATCTGTCCCCAGGTCACTTGATGAGCCTGGCGAGGTGCTCGGTCCCGATCCTGCTGAGGGTTCTGCAGGCTGAGTGAGAAGTTCGGGATCGGGTTCTTCAGTCCTTCGTGCCATGCCATCTTTCCACGGTTTTATGCACCTAGCAGGAATCCATACCTGTAGGAGCAAACACAGCGGCATATCCCCTTCCCCATGTCAATAAGGGAACAGGTCCACGCCATTCGGGATTAGGCAATAATCTATACATTACCTGTGGCTGGGGATGACTTATTCTACTTCCAAAATGATTATCTACTGGAGTTGATAAATTTGTGATATTAAGATGATTCAGAGTAAACAGAACTTTATTTAACCATTCCTGTTTACCAGGGAGACTTATAGGAATCCCTCCTGTTTGTTTGTGTTTATCCAAAGCAGACTTTAATGTAAAATGTGCATGCTCCAGTATGGCTTGTCCTGTATAAGATATGCCAAAAAGATGCTCAATTTGCCATGTGTCACAAAATTCAGCAAAGGAGCGACTACAATATGCAGGGCCATTGTCTGTTTTTAACGTAGAAGGTAGGCCCATGACAGCAAATGTTCGAATACAATGATTAACAACATGTTTAGTGGCCTCTCCTTTCTGAGGAGTAGCCCAAATAAAATGAGAAAAAGTATCAATGGTTACATGAAGATATTTCCAAGGAGCAAAAGAAGGATATTGAGTTACATCCATTTGCCAAAGTTCATTTGCTTTAAGCCCTCTCGGATTCACCCCAATGGAAGGAGATGGGGTGATTTGAGAACATTGAGGACATTGTTGTATCATTTTGATGAAACATAGAGTGACTCTCCCAGGGAGTCACAGATAAAACATGCTGCTTTGTAGCAGTGTCTGCAACAGCATTTCCTTCTGATAACATACCTGGGAAAGACTGATGACTCCTAATATGTGCA
The DNA here is from genome assembly GCA_012654045.1 of Ptyas mucosa. NCBI lineage: Eukaryota > Metazoa > Chordata > Lepidosauria > Squamata > Colubridae > Ptyas > Ptyas mucosa. The sequence goes on from WNWU01012415.1 coordinate 71,297, forward strand.
ATATAAATTTGATTCTTTCGGAAATGCAAAAGCTGTTGCAATGTCAAAAAGAGGGACAAGAGATCCTCATCCAAAGATGGTGTAACATATGCACCAGGGAGGGAGGTGACAATTTGACAAACATACTGACTATCTGAAATAATATTAAGGTCTTGAGTTGGAAAGGTTTGCAAAGCCAATATTACAGCTGCAACTTCTGCACGCTGAGCGGATTTTTGCGGGGGTGTGATTTTAGTAACCCATTTTCCATGCTCAAGCCAGGCAGCTGCACCCCATTTTGCCCCCCCCCCCCATCAGTGAAGACTGTGAGGGCATTCACCAAAGGTTTTAATGAGATACCATGCTGAACTATGATTTCTATCTGATTAAAGGCAAGCAGGCGCGGATCTGCAGGAATATGATAAGAGACTTTCCCAACGTAATCAGTAAGCGCTGCTTGCAAAAGAGAAGAGAAGCTAACTATGCATTCCCATTCTTTCAATGGCAAGGGAACTACGATATTAACAAGATCGAGACCTAGATAAAGAAATGGCTCTTGTAGCTGTACCTTTTCTGGTGCTATCTGCAAACCATATGCAGCTAGATCTTGTGTTAAATGTTTCACTCAGTAGGGAGGAATTTGTGGCCCAGCAATTAAAATATTATCCATTTGTATAAAAGAAGGATGTAAAGTGAAATTTGATTATAAGAGTGAAATAATAAGAGCCTTGGATAGTACAGTGGTCTAATGCACCCTGTTATTAACACCAGCTGCCTGCAATTATTGCAGGTTCGAATCTCACCAAGGCTCAAGGTTGACTCAGCCTTCCATCCTTTCTAAGGTAGGTAAATTGAGGACCCAGTTTGTGGGGGCAATAAGCTGACTTTGTATAAATATACAAAAGTATGAAGGCTATTGCTTAGCGCATTGTAAGCCGCCCTTCTCCGGAGACTCAGGGCGG
>WNWU01012415.1:74159-148940 GCA_012654045.1 Ptyas mucosa
CCCCCCCCCCCATACTCACGAAATTTTTGGAGCGTAGTTCGCTGGGTGCACCTGGGCTTGTCCGGCCGAATGAGCATAGGAGGTATCACAGCTATCACGTCGATCACGTTGATCACGTCGGGGTCACCAGATGTTGTTTCGATGAAGAAAGACGCGTAGGCAGGATGATGATTCACGGGAAGGCCCTTCAGTGGGAAGGCACCTTGGGGAAGGCACCTCGGTGGGAAGGCACCTTGGGGAAGGCACCCTGACTCCCTCGAAAAGGCTCCCTTTTATTGTCATTTTACAGCTACCATGGCAAAACATTAATCATCGTTTACTTGTACTGATTGGTTACAGAAGGCTCCTGATTTTCACGTGAACACCTCATTTTTCTCTCGTGCTCTTCCTGTGTCACACAATGCTACGTGCCTGGTTTTGCATACTTGAGATAGGGTCTCCACCAGACATCCTGTCTTTACATTCCTCATGAGATTAAGACTTTATGTAGGTGCTTGTTTACACAGCGTGGTTTGCCAGCCACTGAGATAACACTCACCTCCACAACCGATAATTCAATTAAGCCTGGCAATTGGTCAGTGTTCTTTGTTTGGTATGCAGAAATGGAAAAATGACGTTGTGACCATCACCTCCGCTCCTTCAAAAATACTAAAGATAATTTGGAAAAATCTGTTACCAAACTAAAACAAGCTATGTCAGTAATTCACAAAGATTCTGTAGCCGACACTGCAAAACAATCTCAAATGCCACCAGTTAAGCTTTGTCCTCTGGTGAAAACTAAAGATGACCCAGAAAATCTTCCTGAGGAAGGCCAGGATTTGCTGCTTGATTTCTTTAAACTTCCTTCCTCACGACCCCCTCCCTACGTTCCCCTGCAGAACCCCCTTCCTGCCCCTCTTCTCCCTCCTTCCGTCTCTCCCTCTCTTCCCTCCTTTCTGCCTCCCCCTATTCTTTCTTTACCAGTATCTCCTCCTCAGGAGACTGTTAGTCCTCGCTCCCCTCCCTTTTTGGGATCTCCTGAAACCACGGCTTTAGTGGAAGATGTAAAAAAGTCCCTTTTATGAGCAGAAGAACTTCTAATCAGCCCTCCCAGTCTCCTATGTGCAGAACTACTATGTCTGCATAACACCTTGGGATTGCAGGCTGGTATGGGACCACTATCCCAGCTTTCTGCTGCCACCCCTTCATCCCCTGGAAATGCTACTCTCCCCCTTTCTCCTGGGCTTGCTTCTATCCTCTCTGATTTTACTACCCGTGACTGTGTTGCTTCTCGCACCCGCAGTGCTGCCCCCCTTTCCTCTACCCCATGAGGGGCTGACCACGTCTTCCCTACACCGGCCAGGGTCCTTGCCACTCCAAAATTGTCAGAAACTGCAATTGGACAGTGAGGAAAAGAAGAGGATAATTGAGAAATACTACAATGGATTGTATCAAGAAGAAATAATAGAAGAAGATGAGATAGAACAAGAAAATGGAACTGCCTAGAATCCCGGAAAAGTTCAAAAAATTATTAGAAGAAAGAATATCTATGATGGAATTAATGAAGGGAATTAAAAGATAGCAAAATGGGAAGACACCAGGTCCAGATGGATTACCAGCAGAGGTATATAAAACTCTACAAGATGTACTAAGCAATGTGATGCTGCAAGTATTCAATGAACTATTACTTAAAGCTAAAATTCCGGACTCATGGATGGAGGCATATATAACTTTAATACCAAAAGAAGAGGCAGATCTGCAACAGATAAAGAATTATAGATCGATATCTTTGTTAAATGCGGATTATAAGATTTTTGCATCAATCATGGCTGAAAGATTAAAAAAATTATTAAACGAGTTTATACATTTGGACCAAAATGGCTTCTTACCAAAAAGACAAATTAGAGATAATATGCAAACTATATTAAACACATTAGAATATTATGAATTACACTCAGAGAAACAAATAGCGTTGTTATTTTTAGATGCACAAAAGGCGTTTGACAACGTGAATTGGCAATTTATGATAAAACAGTTGAAAATGATGGATTTTGGAGACAGATGTATAAATATGATCCAAACTATATATAGAGACCAAGCGGCAAAGGTGATGGTAAATGGTGAAATGACAGAGAAAATAGATATTAGAAAAGGAACAAGACAAGGATGCCCTTTATCTTCATTATTATTTATATTGAGATTAGAGATTTTAAATAGAAAAGTGAGGCAGGAAAAGGAAATAAAAGGAATGAGAATTTAAAAAGAAGAATACAAACTACAAGCATTTGTGGATGATTTGGTGTTTATCATGAAAGACCCAATAGAGACAGTGCCAAAACTATTAGAACAAATAGAAAAATATGGGAAAGTAGCAGGTCTGAAAATCAATAAAGATAAGACAAAAATATTAGTTTAAAATATGAGAGAAAAGCAAAAGAAGGAGATGATGGAGAAACTGGACATCCAAATTGTGAAGAAAGTGAAATATTTGGGCATCTATCTGACATCAAGATGTGCAACACTTAAGGAAGACAATTATCATAAACTGAAAAAACAAATTGAAATAGACCTGGAGAAATGGAGAAACTTGCAATTATCACTAATGGGAAGAATAGCATTAATAAAAATGAATGTATTACCAAAAATATAATTTTTATTTCAAACTATACCAATAAAACTGGAGAAAAAAATATTTTGAAGAGTTGAAGAAAATAACGTGGAAATATGTGTGGCAAGGAAAGAGAGCAAGGATCAACATAAAAATGCTACAAGATGCAAGAATTAGAGGTGGGTTTGGCCTTCCAATTGTATTATCAAGCGGCAGCATTAACATGGATTAAAGAATGGATTTTATTAAGGAATACAAGACTATTGGCATTGGAGGGTCATGATTTACAACTGGGTTGTCATGCCTTTTTATGGTACGGGAAACAAAGGATACATGGATATTTCCAAAGACATTATGTAAGAAATGGTCTGTTATCAGTGTGGGAGAGAGTGAAAGAAAAACATTATTTGAATATTCCAATGTGGCTTTCTACAATAGAAGCGGTGACATACCCAAATATTGTGAACATGGGGAATATTGTTAGATATAAAGACATTTTGTCAGATCGGGGAGAACTGAAACAAAAACAAGAATTAGAGAGACAAGGGATTGAGATAGGTTGGTATACAAGACTGCAAATACAATCGAGATATGAAGCAGATCGTAGACAATATGGCTTTAACTTAGGGAAATCAGAACTGGATAAATATTGACAGGAACAGATGAGAAAATGATTAAGAAATTATATAATTATTTACTGTGTATTAGACTAGAAGATGAAGAAGTAAAAGAAACAATGATAGCATGGGCAAAGAATTTTGGATACACCATAGAATTGGAGAAATGGCAACAACTTTGGGAAAGAAACTACAAATTAACAATGGCAACAGCCTATAAAGAACACTTGTATAAGATGTTTTATAGATGGCATATGCTACCAGAAAGATTAGCTAAGATGTTTAAAGATAAATCAGCTAAGTGTTGGAAATGTCACCAGTTGCTGGGATCATACTATCATATGTGGTGGTTGTGTAAAGAAGCAAAACAATATTGGGTGAAAATACATACATGGTTAGAGGGAATGCTGCAGCAACATATAGAGTTAAAACCAGAGATATTCTTATTGGGAATTGTACCAGAAAAATATAGTAAAGAAGATACATATTTGTACAAAACTGGAAAGCAGATAAAATCCCGTTGGAAGGAGAAATTATAAAGAAAATCTTAGAATGTGCAGAAATGAATAGATTAACATTGAGAATAAAAGATAAAGAGGAGTCGATATATTTCAAGACATGGGATAAATGTTATGATTGGCTTGAAAAGAAATATGAATAAGGATATAGAAATAAAATAGATAGAGAATAGATGGGAGAAAACAATTAGAAAAATAGCTACCCAGATGATGTCAAGTAAAAGGAGAAAGGGGAGGAGGGGGGGTAAAAGGGAAAAAAGTGAGATATTATAAAAATGTATGCAAATGATGAAATAAAAATTAATAATTGAAGAAGAAATTGAAATGAGAATAAAGATAATTAGAAAATCGGGGCTGCTCGAATACAATTTTAGATTGAACTGAAAAGGGAAACAACAGGAGAGAGGGGAAGGAGTAGAGAAAGGGAAAAGGAGAGGAAGAAAAGGGAGGGGAAAGAGGAGTAGAGGAGAAGGTTAGAAGGAGGGAAGAAGAGAGGAGTGGGGGAAGAGAAGGGGAAGTAGGAAAGAGAAGGAGAGAAAGAAGGAAGGAAGTAGGAGAAGAGAGAGGAAGGAAGAGAAGGGGAGGAGAAGAAGAAAGATTGAAGTAAAGGTAAAGGGTAAAAGAGCAGTCCCGAAAATGTAAAAATTAAAAATGAAAGTTAAAAGAAAAGATGAATGAAAAATGATGGAAATGACTGTACATGTAAATTTGTTTATGAGAAATAAAAATAAAAGGAGGAAAAATTGATGGCATTGAAGGTAGAAACTGCTACAAAAGAAGAAAAGTTGATGGCTTTGCAGCTGCATGCTTATGAGAATCCTCGCCCTTTACCTGCCAAGCCCAGGTTTACCTCTCCTACCTTTCCTGCTACCTTTTCTCCACCTCAACAGACCTTCTATTGCTTTCATTGTGGCCAGCCTGGCCATTTCAGATCACACTGCCCACACCTTTCCTCTCCCCCAGCTACTCCCCACCCACAGCCGAACTCCCCTGGGGTTCCTCTACAAGCAACTCCAACCTATCCTTCTCCTCAAACTTCCTTCCAACCCACCCCACGACCTCGTCGCCACCCTTCTCGCTTCCCCACTGCTCCTTTCCATCCTTCCCAATGACTATCCCCTTCACCCACATATCCTCTTATTCCACTTAATACTACCAACCCCGAAGTTATTCTGTCCATAGATGGGCACCCAACCAAACTACTTGTTGATACTGGAACTGCCCGATCCACCCTACGCGCCAAGGATTTTCCTCATGTGCAACCATCTCAAGAGATCATCAATGCTGTTGGAGTCACTAATGTATCTATTGTGAAAGGATGGATCTAACCCAATAACTCAAGGTACAAAGTAGTTTAATGTAATATTCTTTTATTTCAGGCCTGCATTGGATTTAGGCCCTTTCAGCATTTCAGCTACTGACCTCTTGACCTTCCCTTGCAGGTACACATCTGGAACTCCTGGTCTCCACGTGGGGGAAGCCTTTTATACACAGGAGGAGGAGCCAGAAGTTAAGGAGTGACCAGGGGAATGATGGGATATGTGGTAGGTGGGTTAACCCTTACACGACTCTGGGTTGGTGATCACAGTGAGGTTAGGCATTTACCCTGACCAGAACCCCCTCTAAATGCTTAACCGAATACAGAGATACACAATGTACATGATTTACATATGAACACATATTTTAGACATGAGATATGAGTGTTGCTTGTGAGGTAGGGGTTTAGTTAATATATCAGCAATCTGTTCCTCGGTATCACGATGTACAGCTTTAATAAAACCTATCTCTGAGAACTGCCTGACGTGCTTACATTTAATATCAATATGCCTCGATCGTTGCCCTACAGCATCGGCTTTTGATATCTCTATGGCAGCCTTGTTGTTTTCGTGGATAGTTATTGGGTATGATGGTTCACCCCAAATGTCATTGAGTAAATCATCAAACCATATCAGGTTGTTAGTCGCTTTGGATAGACAGACGAATTCTGCCTCTGTGGTGGAAGTGGCTACCAGTTTCTGCTTCCCTGTGTACCAATGGATGGGGCTGCCATTGAGAAATAACACATATCCTGAGGTGCTTTTTCTGCTTTGAATATCTCCCGCCCAGTCAGCGTCAGCATAACAGGTCAGTCTCGGTTTGGTTGATGTCTCTGGTTCAAGGCAAAGCTGTGTGTTGATGCTGTATTTGAGGTATCTGAGTAGCCTCTTGATGGTGTCCCAGTGAAAGGAAGTAGGTTTGCTCACATGTCTGGATAGTAAATTGACTGCCAGGGCGATGTCTGGTCTAGTCCAATTGGCTATATACAATAATGACCCAATGGTAGACCTATACAACTTGTTGTCGTTGAAGGGTTCGGATTCACCATACGTGCCTTTCAGAAAGTCTGGTTGCATGGGTGTGTCATTGGGCTTCGCCTCTGACATGTTGCATTTGGATAATAGCTCAGCGATTTTTTCTTTTTGTGAGAGTCTGAATCCTTTGTCAGTGTTAGTTACGTGGACTCCTAGGTATTTGTCAATTTTACCTAGTGATTTTAGGGAGAAGTGACTACCTAATTCAGTGGCAAATTTGTCACATTTGTCTTTGTGTTTGCCTATGTATAGGATATCATCCACGTAAACAAGTATGCCCTCAAATGAGTCTTTTTCTCCTTTTGTAAAGAAACAGCTGAGGTGGCTGTAAATCCCATTGAGTTGAGAGCTTTGGCTAAGCAATCGTACCATCTTTTGCCCGATTGCTTAAGTCCGTACAAACTTTTGTTCAAGAGCCAGGTGCAGTTTTCTCCCTTATTGTATCCTGGGGCGCCTTAATGTCACTGCGTTCTTGTATTTCCCAGCTGAGCTCTCATTTTTGGGCTAATAGACTTACTGTAGTTTTGCCAAGTTTTGTTATCAGTATTAAGTGCGCATGCCTACATATTTTCTCACATTCCTTTTCTCATCTTCTTACTCCTTTGTTCTCTCTGTTCCCTCGGTCCAAACCTCTAAACCAGGGTGCGATTATCCCAGAGCCAGGATGGGATCAATCAACTCCCTGACACCTGGTAGCAGTTGGACGGTTAAAAGTTATGGCTTTTCCTTGTTTGTTACTTCTGATAAGACCTCTAGGCTAGTTAGCTAGAATGATTAATTCTGTGACTGAGGAACGCTAATTAGTTATCTACTAACATGCTGAAGAAGAAAAAAGGCAAAATGAAACAAAGATCATTCCTCATAAGTGATGTGATTGATCTTTCCAAAGAAGAAGAGGCAAAAAAAAGGTTTTCAAGTTTTTGTCCGCTTCCCTCAGCAACCCGATTAGGAGAAACAGCCGTAAGTGAAACAGAAATGCTTTTGAAAAGGCATCAAGGGAGAGATAACAGAAATGCTGCTTTTGAAGGCGATGAATGACTGAGGTCAGTGATATCTCTTTCTAATTATGCGTGTCCCCAAACTGTCCTCCCAGAGCCCTCAGATTTTGAAACACTTGGTGCAAGGCCAAATTTTTCACAAACCGCGGAGCATTTTTCCTCCCACACACAGAGAGAAAAGTTTTATTATTCTCCTCAAAGCTCTGAGCAAGCTATTAAAAGTTATCGTGATCTAATACAATATTATGAACACGAGCTATCCCAGGCAAAGATGGATTTGTTTATGCTTGAGCAAGATAAGGGAGAGCCTCGTGACTTAAAAATCTCTAAAAGCGCCATTTTGGCTTCTTCTTCAGAGCCAAAGACACACCCCCTGGTGGATTCTGTTTCAGGCCAATTAAAACAGAGAGCAGTGCACACGTCACATGAAATCCTCCCTGATCAAATTACAAGTGCCACACAAGCAGACCTGCCCGAAACTATAGGTGCAGCACCATCTGCTGGCGAAAGTAATTTACTAGAGGAAGCTGAAAGGCAACACAGTTTACATGAACATTTTGAATTGTTGCAGCAGACATTAGCAAACGTGTCCTTGGCTCGTTCAAATATTCAGGCTGAAATGCCACAAGTGTTTCCACAGACCCGATCTCCTACACCCCCTGGTGGTGTTGGTGTCTCTTTAGATGGAACACAAGAACGCTTAATGCGGCAAAGGCAAACTCAAGCACAAATGGCAGCTGGAATGCAGCAGATTCCAATGCAACAGCCACAAATGCCTGCATATGTGCCTCAAATGGCACAACCAAGACCAGCTCCTGGTCCACCTCCAATGGCACAGCCAGCATATCAAATGCATGTTCCTCACCAGGCTTTTTCTGTTGTTCCACTAACTGGTGAGTCCAAACTAAAAATGTCAGGACATAATTATAAAGCCTGGGTCAGTGAGATTACACTATTACTTCTCAGAGAAGGCACTCACTGCATGATTTTTAATCCTCCTGCACAGCCATGGACTTTTGCAATAAGAGACTTAGAGATTAGAGCTTGCACAACATTATTGATGTCCATGGATACTGAACTGCAGGTCACTTTTCCGCCTGATGCAACAGCCCAACAAATTTGGGCCCAATTGGAAAATTGCTACAGGCCCGTTTCAATTGAATCTTCGTGTTTGCTCATGTCTGAGCTCCACGGTTCGAGATTGAAACCTGGTGATCAAATTGGAGGACATTTGACCAAACTGAAAGGAATCAGAACAGAATTGAGAGAAAGAGGTCATAATATTGATGATATTCAAATGATCAGCATTATCATTAACTCATTGAGCTATGAATGGAAAGATGCTGTTACAAAAATTAACCAAGTCCCTATTGCTCAATGCACAGTCGACAATATATGTAGACTTTTAATTGAAGAAGAAGCATTCATGCTAGCCATGCCACATTTGAGAGGACCACCTGCATCAAGGGCTCCAGCGAGGCGTCCCTTCCGAGGAAGGGCCTACGTTCCAAGGATGCCAAGATGCAACATCTGCAATCGTGTGGGACATGCCACCCTAGATTGTCCCCAACGAGCTCCAGCTCCCGTCTCATACCAGCCCAGAGGAACAGACTCCAGAGGCAGAGGCAGAGGCAGAAGACAAGGTCGTCGTGGTCCAAGGCGTGATCCACAAGCTTCACTTGCTACACTGGCAATAACCAACGATCCATAACCTCATCCAGAGTACGATAGACGGCTTTTGTGGACTTTGGACAGTGGTGCAGCATTGCATGTTACCTACAGAAAGGAACTTTTCACAGAGATGCACGAGCCTGAACCTGAGCTACGAGAACTTTATTCTTTTTCCAATCATCCTTGTCAGGTCGTAGGAAAAGGAACTGTTTATGTTGAAGAGCTCGATACATTCATCCCTGATGAATTGCTGTTACATACCAACAGCAAATAGCAGTTTCCTTAGTCAGGCCCACTTGTCTAGAGTTTTAAAGTTCCAGGTTCACCACCTTGAGAAAGCAAGTTACATGGTTAAAAATGGAGATATTGTTGCTGAAACCATGTTGATTGGTGGTGTTTATTACTTAAAGCCAAAGCCTAAATCGCAAGCACAGGCAAGTATACAAACTCCAAAGGAGAGCACGCACCCAGAGAGAGATGCTCCAGAGAGAGATCCTGTTGCTACTCCAAAAGCTCCTAAAGCCAACAAAAAGAAAATTAGGAAACAGGTTGTTCAGAGCAAGCCTGAGGTTCCTCATAAAACTGTCAATGTTGAAAATTCACTAACTGGTAAACCTTTGCATTACAGGTGTATCCACAAGTGGCATAGAAGATTGGGGCATGTCAGTTTCCGTGTTCTTAGAAAAATGCCGGAATTCGCAAAAGGTTTGGATCTAAAGGGGTGTAAGGTGTTTTTGGATTGTGCTGTCTGCAAGAAGGCCAAATCCAAAGCAGCAGCCATTCCCAAACACGCTACACGCTGACATAGTTGGTCCATTTCCGCCAACACTTGGTGGCAGGAAATATTTTCTAACAATTGTTGATAATTATTCTAGATATGGATATGTATATCCTATGAAAGAAAAATCTGAGACTTTTCAGATCTTTAAAGACTTTGCAGCCCTTGTTTCTACCCAACACCAAGTTCGCATCGCCAGAATCCAGAGTGATCGTGGTGCCGAATTCATGTCTCAGCGTTTCCAGGATTGGATGCATAAGAATGAAATTATTCACCAGACTTCAGCTCCTTACACACCGGCTCATAACGAGGTCGTAGAATGACGACAAGGGGTCCTGCAAACCATGATGCGTTGTCTCCTAGAAGACACCAACCTTAGTATGCCATACTGGGGTGAAGCTATCAAATATGCAAATTACATTGTCAACCGTACTTGGAGCAGTGTATTAAATCAGACTCCTTTCTTCATGATGTATGGTTACAAGCCCAATTTTGCATTGTTGCAACATGAAGGATGCTAACACAACAAAGACACCCATGCAAACAGATTTTCACAACTTGACACAAGAACCGAGTCCTGAGTTCGAGGATCAAACACTTTATCGTTCAGTCATTGGGTCACTGTTGTACATTAGTAGTTGGACCAGACCCGACATTGCACTTAGTGTCAATCTCTTGTCACGACACGTAGGTAAGGCAAAACAGTTTCATTGGACATGCGTCAAGAAATTATTGAGATACCTAAGGCACACAAAACACATGAAGTTATTGTTAGAACCAACACATACTGATTATGCAGAATTATGTTGTTATGCAGATTCTGATTGGGCGAGTGATAAGAAATCACGCAAAAGTACTTCAGGTTATATGATGTTCTTAAATGGATGTCCTGTTTATTGGCAAGTGCGTAAACAGAATTTTGTTTCTTGTTCATCTACTGAAGCTGAATATGCTTGTGTTTCAGATGCATGTAATTCTCTAACTTGGTTTGATGCTTTGGTCACAGATATCTGGACACGTCCCATTCGACCAATCACCGTGATGGAAGACAATGAATCGGTGGTTTATATTTCTGAATCACATTTCACAGGTTCTAGGTCCAGGCACATTGACATCCGTTATCAAAACATAAAACATTTGGTGAAAAAAGGTTTTGTTAAAATGCAATATGTATCTACACATGATCAGATTGCTGACATCCTCAACAAACCGCTCCCAGCAGCTCAGCACGAGTATCTGCGTAAGAAGATGTGCCTTATTTGATGATGTACCTGATGTTCACTCAACTGGCAAAGAAGGGAATTGTCACTGTGTTCTTGTATTTCCCCGCTGAGCTCTCATTTTTGGACTAATAGACTTACTGTAGTTTTGCCAAGTTTTGTTATCAGTATTAAGTGCGCATGCCTACATATTTTCTCACATTCCTTTTCTCGTCTTCTTACTCCTTTGTTCTCTCTGCCAAGAGGTCCGGCAGGAATGCTGCCAAAGATGTAGCCAATTAGCTAATAAGAGTTATCTTTATTTTTACTTTGACAATAAAATGAATTTTCTTAGAAATACTTCTTCGGGTTTTATTTTCTTAATGTATACTTTCAAGGAGAAGCCTCGGTCCAAACCTCTAAACCAGGGTGCGATTATCCCAGAGCCAGGATGGGATCAATCAACTCCCTGACATATATTTCCTTGTCCAATTCAGCGTGAAGGTATGCGGTCTGCACATCGAATTGGAAAACCTTAAGTCCCATGACAGTCACTATAACCAGTGCACTTTTGACACTTTCAGCCCTGACGGTGGGTGAGTAAGTGTCAGTGTAGTCCTCCAGGTACCTCTGAGCAAAACCTTGTGCGACCAGCCTTGCCTTGTATAATGCCTTGTTGTTCTCTAGAGTTTTAATTCTAAACACCCATTTGGTTCCAATAGCCTTCTTGTGTGCTGGTACCTGGGCCGGTGAGTACACGTTTAGATCTTTGAGGCTGTCCATTTCCTACTCCATAGCTAATCTCCATTTCTCTCTTTCCTCTGATGGGAGTTTAAGTATGTCCTCATAGGAACTAGGTGTGATGTTATCATTGTGTATGGTCATGACGTAGTCTTCTAGTCTTTTTGGTAGCTTGTTTCTATTTTCCCTTACGGGCCTACTTGGGGTTGTGTCTGTCTCGTGCATGCGTTCAGCCTCTTCGTTTGTTAGGCTGTCTAACTTTAGAGTGGGATGTCCCTCCTTCCAGCCTTTAGTACTTATTTGGTGATGTTTGGCTTTATTTATTTTTGTCCCCTTTGTATTTTTTGTGGCTGTTTCTTCTTCTCTCTGACCATGGTTGTGTGTGTCTTTATTTGAGAGAATGTCATTTGAGTGAAGCCTTGACCAGTTTGAGTTCTCGTGAAAATTGGCAGATCTGGAGACTATAAACCTGTTGTTGCTATCTATGAACCTGTAGCCTTTCGTTCCAGGTTCATACCCTACGAATTTTAATCTCTTGGATATTTTTCCCCCTTCCTTCTCAGTTGCCTCGGGATATGGACATCAGCTGGGGCACCAAATATATGTAGGTGGGCCAAGTTGGGTTTTGTTTTATACAGCATTTCATATGGTGTTTTGTTAACGGAACTTGACCACAGTCTATTTAGTGTGTAGTTTGAATAGTGTAACGCTTCGGACCAAAAAGATTGTCCCAGTCCCGCGTCCTCCAAGACGCACCTCATCATGGTCTGGAGTACCCCGTTTTTTCTCTCTGATACTCCATTTTGAAATGGCGAAAACGGAGAAGTGGAATAATGCGCTATGCCCTGCTCTCTCAACCATCTCGTGAAATCTCTTGCCATAAATTCTGACCCCCTATCGGTCATTATTTGTTTTATCTTTGTGTTGTGTTGCAATTCTATTCTTTTGTGGAACTCTTTAAACCTTTGTGGCACCTCGCTCTTATGTCTAAGTGAGTAGACGTACCCATACCTGCTGTAGTCATCTACAATATTTAGAAAAAACCTCTTTCTATGTCTGATAGATGGTTTCAAGGGCCCTACCAAATCCATATGTACGAGTTGGAAAGGATACTCAGTGGTTCGTTCTGATTTTCTAGGTCTAGCCTTAACCTTAATCTTTGAGCGCTTACAAACTGAACACTCTAAATAGTTATCACAGTTTTTTACTTTGAGTCCCTCAGTACATTCAGGCATTCTCTTTACAACAGGGAAGCTGATGTGCCCCAGCCTTCTGTGAAGGAGGTGCGCGCAGTTATCATGTATTGGTTTTCCAATAGAAACAACACCCTTACTATGTTTCTCATTGTTGTCTACCCCCTGATGTACCCCCTCTGGTTCAGTGTCTTCTTCTTCTCCATCTTTTAAGTTTGCGTTGATGCTTCCCTTGTCTCCCGTATTGGGCGTGAAGTAGGGAAGTCCCTCTAGTATAGTTACCTCCCCAACTTCATTTCCTTGTTTGAGTACATGGGCTTCCCCATCCCTGAACACTACTTCGTTGTCTGTGCCTTGCGTGAGCTTGGTGGTGGATAACACATTGTGGGGTATTTCGGGCACATATAATACCCCCTCTATTTCCCCAATATGTGGGATGTGTATGTTCCTTTTCCCCACTACCTGGACTCTACTTTGATTGGCTACTCTTAGTTTGAAGTCTGTCTTGGTAAGCGAACTGAATAATCTTGGGTTGTTCGTAGTATGGTCAGAGGCCCCCTGAGTCCAGGAGCCACATGTCCTCTCTTGTCCCCTGCCTGGTGTCAGAGTCATTACATCTAAATCCATACATGGAGCCTGGGTAGCTGTTCTTAGAACTATCTCTGCGTTCATGTTGCCTTCTGGGATTGGGTGACCACCCACGCCCTCGCTCTTTGAAAGGCCTGCGCTCCGGTGATTGCCTCCCCCTGCGGTCTGGTGAATGTCTCCCTTTGTGATTGCTGTATCCTCTTTCCCTATTGTTCCTGGGACAGTCTCTCTTTATGTGATTTCTAGAACCACAAGAGAAACATTCAGGGGTGTTCCTCGCTCTGTCTTGGAACTTTACCTTTTTAAAGGGTCTAGGGTCTCTCCTGGATATCTGGCGATCCCTCCTCAGGTTGTCCTCGGCTATTAACCTATTTGTGAGTGTGCCTAGGGACAAGTGCTCTAAACTGAGACTATCCAGTTGAGTTACGAAGTTGTCCCAGCTGTTATCTAAAGAGTTGATGATGATGCTCATCATGCTTTCTTCAGTTATCATTTCTCCTCTCTGCATGAGCTCTGCCCTGGTTGCATTTAATTTTAATATGTGCTCACTTATAGGAACCCCTGGTTTGTGCCTAGCTGAGTAGAACTCCCTAGAAATCCTTGTGGTTGTGGCCCTGCTCTGACTGTAGAACATGCTGTATAATTTTTGCATTACCTCAGACACAGTTAGATCATTACCAATGGTGGGATACATAGTGGGAGGAATAGATGTTAACAATATGTAAAAAGCCTTGTGATGTATACAGTCAATTTCTAAAGACCAGGGCTTTTGTGGTGGTCTATTAATCAGAAAGAGTGCATTCTCCCTCATAAAAGCAACCTGCAACTGTTGACTCCACTCTATGAGATTCCCTCCATCTATCTGTAGTTTTGGTAGATTAATATTCATAGACCCAGAATTGCTATAATAGCTACTTACTGAAGGTAGCTGTCCATCGTCCATGATGTGACTGAACTCGCAATAAGGCAATGGTATGTTTGACGCTAGTCTGAACTGATTTGTATCTATGTTCACTGTTCCTCTTGTTACAGGTGGCGACTGAGCATGCGTGAGGCTCATTCTGCGTTGGATCTCGCCGGGTGAGGAGCTCCTGTCCGGGGCTCCTTGCTGAAGGCCCAGGCCTGCTGGCTGAAGATCGGGCCCGCCTCTGGGAAACCTGGGCTGGATGTGGTACCTCTGGACTTCTCTCCACGCGGCTGACTCCATCCCGGACACTCGGCTGGAAGCGGCGGACGGCGGGTGAGGCCTCTATGGGTCTAACAGTGGGGTGGCGGCGGCGGCGACAGTGGCGGCGGCGGCGGTGGATGATCCTGATTCGTGGGAGCTGGGTCCCAGGCGAGCGGCGAATCCTGGCGGTGGACGCAGGAGCGGTGAGTATACGGCCTGGTCTCCTTCCATCATGGCTTGAGTTGGTGTCGGGTGGCGCGGCGTTGTTGCGGTTCGCTGCGGTGGCGTTGTGACTGCCCTCGTGTCTCGGTGGTCGTGGCAGGCTGTGGTGTTTCTTTCGATTGCCCTCGGTTCTTCGGGGGTATTGCCTGTTCTTGCGGTTTGTGCGGTAGGCCTGAATGTGGGGCCTAGCGCGGCCGCTATTGTTTCTAGGGCCTTTTCAACATTGAGCTCGGTTGGCGAGCTTCGATTGTCTATGGATTGTCCTTTGCCATTGTCCTCGGGTTGCCCTCCATTTATTTTGGGGTCTAGGTCGTTTCGCGCTGTTGGATTCAAATCCCGGCTTTCTATTGGTTGATGGCCATTCCAAGATGGCCACCAGGAGGAAGGCACGAAATTAGATTCGGCTGGCTCTAGGTCGTCCAACTGAGCCAGCCTGTCTCTTACCAGTGTGGTGTCTCCCTGGGTCATTTCTGGAATCTCAATTGCTGCTCCATGGCTCCCGAGGAGGCCTTGGAGTTTCGCTATCAGGTCTTCTTCGCTTGTGGGCGCCTCCATTAGTCTCAGTATGGATTCTCTGAGGCGGCTCTCTTTTTGCAGTGTCTTTTGTTTGTGACCTCTTGCTTCCTCGCTTTGCCCCTCGTTTCTATCCAGTGAGTCCATGTCGCAGGGGTACTCACTTTGGGTTCTCGTGATTTTCACTGCAGCTCCTTTGGGGGTGAGTTGTGCAGCCATCTGTCTTGTAACCGATCTCGTATTTACTCTGTTCTTCTTTGTAGAGTAAATATCTGGTTCAGTCATTGTTCGGAGTTATGGGTAACCATCCTCTGCTACCATATTGTGAAAGGATGGATCTAACCCAATAACTCAAGGTACAAAGTAGTTTAATGTAATATTCTTTTATTTCAGGCCTGCATTGGATTTAGGCCCTTTCAGCATTTCAGCTACTGACCTCTTGACCTTCCCTTGCAGGTACACATCTGGAACTCCTGGTCTCCACATGGGGGAAGCCTTTTATACACAAGAGGAGGAGCCAGAAGGTAAGGAGTGACCAGGGGAATGATGGGATATGTGGTAGGTGGGTTAACCCTTACACGACTCTGGGTTGGTGATCACAGTGAGGTTAGGCATTTACCCTGACATCTATCCCTCATCCTGTTAGCGAACCTACTATTGTCTCTTTGGGCCCTCTTTCTACAGATCATGCATTTCTTCTTAGTCCTTGTTCTCCGATTAACCTCTTAGGAAGAGACCTTCTTTGCAAATTAGGCTGTACCATTTATTGCCAACCAGATGGCTTTTATCTAGACTTTCCTGCTGCCCTGGAACACCAGGTCCTTGCTTGTCTCTCCACACCCCCTGAAGATTCTCTCATACTTCCCCTTTCCTCCCTTGCAGTTTCAGCACTCTTTTCACTGCAGCAGGAACTGCTTTCAAAAGTGCCTGACACTCTTTGGTCTGTCCATTCAAACAATGTTGGGCACGTACGCTCTGCCAAGCCTGCCCGCATCCAACCTGACCCCTCTAAACCCCTTCCTCACATTCCTCAGTATCCCATTTCTAAGGAAGCCCAGGAGGGCATCTGCCCTGTAATTGAATCCCTTTTGGAACAAGGAATTTTAGTTCCCATACGAAGTCCCTGTAATACTCCCATTTTACCTGTGCAGAAGTCGTCGACAGGTAAATATCACTTTGTACAGGACCATCAACTCAAAATCAACTCAATTGTTATCCCTTCATACCCCACTGCTCCCAACCCCACCACCATTTTGTCCTCAATCCCCGCTTCTGCTTGTTGTTTTACTGTTGTAGATCTTGCATCTGCTTTCTTTTCCATTCCTATTCATCCTGATTTTCAATTCCTATTTGCATTTCAATATGATGGATTACAGCTCACTTGGCAATGCTTACCCCAAGGCTATTGTGAGTCCCCTTCAATTTTCTCCCAGATCTTGCGACAAGATTTAGCTGACATAACTTTTCCTATGCAATCTACCCTGATTCAGTATGTCGATGATCTCCTACTGGCTTCCACCTCGTTACAGGCTTGTTTAGCAGACTCCCTCATTTTGCTTCAAAACCTTGCTGAAAAAGGCCATAAAGCCTCTAAATCTAACCTGCAATGTTGTCTTCCTGAAGTAGTTTACTTAGAGGTTCGTATTTCTCATGGCTCTTGAGCTGTACTCTCCTCTCGTGTTCAGGCCATTCTGCAACACCCTAAACCTACTACCCAGAAGGCTATGCATTCCTTTTTGGGTATGGCAGGGTTTTGCGGACAGTGGATTCCTGCTTATGCTCCTTTGAGCCCTTATATGAGCTCACCCTACATCATGCCTCCGAGCCTCTCCAGTGGACCCCAGAGGCTGATTCTTCCTTCACTGCTTTAAAACAAGCTCTCTCCACTGCTCCTGCTCTCGGTCTTCCTGACTATTCTAAACCTTTTACCCTTTATTGCCATGAACAGGAAGCATTTGCTTTGGGAGTCCTTACACAGTCTTCTGGCAACACCCAGTGGCCGGTTGCTTATTTTTCTACTGGCTTAGACCCTGTGGCATCCAAATTACCTCCATGCTTATGGTCAGTTGCTGCAGCCGCCATGCTAGTGGATCGTTCTGTGGATCTTGTTTTAGGCCATACTCTGGTGGTTGCTGTACCACATTTAGTATCGGCCTTGCTTTCTCATACTAAAACTAAATTTCTCTCCTCTTCTCGCTTTTTTTTTATTTAGACTTCTATACTGCTTTATAGTGCTTTACAGCCCTCTCTAAGCGGTTTACAAAGTTAGCATATAGCATATTGCATAATAGCATATTGCATTAGCATTAGTATATTGCTCCCAACAATCTGGGTCCTCATTTTACCCACCTCGGAAGGATGGAAGGCTGAGTCAACCTTGAGCCAGTGAGATTTGATCTGCTGATCTGCTGAAGTAGCAGTCAGCTGAAGTAGCTGCAGTACTGCATTCTAACCACTGCATCACCTCAGCTCTTAATATGATATGACCTCGGCTTGACATGATATGAGGCTACATTGCTGTCCTCTCCTCATATTTCTGTACATCGCTGCCCCCCCCCCCCCCCGGCAAATCCTGCTTCCCTTCTTCCCATTCCCTCTGATGGAGAACCCCATGATTGTGAATTTTTATGTTCTATGCTTTCTAAACCTCATCAGGATCTCTCTGACCTCCCTATCCCAAACTGTGACCTTGTTTTATTCACCGACGGCTCTTGCTACCGCTCCCCTACTGGAACCTTGGTGGCCAGTTTTGCTGTCTGTTCCTCCTTTGAACCTTTGACCTCAGGCCCTCTCCCTGGAGTATGCTCTGCCCAAGTCGCCAAACTTGTCGTGCTTACCCAGGCTTTATGGCTCGCTGCGGGCCGCTCTGCCACCATTTACACAGACAGTCGATATGCCTTTGGTGTAATCCATGACTTTGGCCAATTGTGACAACTGCATGGGTTTCTGACTGCCCAAGGCTCCCCTATCAAAAATGCTACGTATGTCTATCTGCCCTCTGCTGTATCCATTGTTAAACGTGCTGCTCACCAGTCGTCTTCTGATGAGATTTGTCTTGGCAATTCCCTTGCTGATGCTACAGCCAAGCAAGGTGCTTTAACTCCTCCTGACCCTTCCTCTACCCTCATCTGTGCTGTGGACTGCCTTCCCCCTTCCACCCTACTCCAGCAGTTAATTGAAGACCAAGCTGCTGCCCCTGCCTCTGAACACTGTGTGTGGACCAACGCTTCCTGTGCTCCGGATGACAGCAAGGTTTGGCGCCACCCAGATGGACGACCAGTTTGCCCACAGTCTTTACTCCCTTACATTGTTCAGCTCCAACATGGGCCTGCCCATGTTGGGCAGGAGGGAGTATCCTCAACCATCAACAAAGAATAGTTTGCACCTGGGGTACATGCAATGGCCAAACAAATTTGTTCTTCTTGTGCTATTTGTCAACAGCACAATGTAGGTTGCTCTACTCCCACCACTCCAGGATCCCACCCTCCACCCTGGGGCCCCTTTGTGCACATTCAGATGGACTTCATACAGTTACCCAAATGCTGACTGGCCTTTCATCAATGTCTCTGCTTCATGCAGGAGAAGAAAGTGTGTGCTTTGAATCAGAGGGAGTTCAGGTCAGAGGCCGTGCCATTACCATGGTGGAGTATAGCTCTTGCAATTTTATTATCAAAGCTAATGCCCTTTGACATCCATTCCCTGGCAGCACTCGATTCTGACCCTGTGATTTTGCCATATCTGACTATGACCATGGAAGGATATTAAGATGTCTCCCTAATGAAGGGGACACTTGTGCCTATTCTCCTTGGCACAAATACCCTTGCTACGATCATAAGGTATTTCAAGAGCATATAGTTCCTAATTCAGGCCAGTCACAGCTCTGGGCAAAACAGGCCGAAGTATGGCCACTCAAACCATTGTTTACTGCATGCTGCTTTGCAAGAAATATCACCAGTAAATGTCAAGTTTTTATTTGCAGCAAACAAATAAAAATGGTTAATGAAAGAAAGAAAGCACCCTATCTCCCTTACCTTAAACCTCTGTCCCAAACCAAAGAAGCAGTCACTGTGGAAGAATTGCTTGATTTTTACCCTTCCAGCTTTGTATTTGGGTTGGTGGCTCCACCGGGCCTACATTTCATTTGCGGAAGCTCAGCCTATCACAAACTTCCCTGAGGGTGGAAAGGAAGGTGCTATATTGGTACAATCTTCCCTGGTCTTTTACCATTGCTTGAACCTCAGGACCTTCATAGCCCTATACCCGTGATGGCAAACCTATGGCATACGTGCCACAGCTGGCACGCGGAGCCCTCTCTGCTGGCACGTGAGCCGTCGCCCAGCTCATGTCCACTGCACATGCACATGCGTGCCTCCCACTGGCCAGCTGATTTTCGGGATTCGCAGGGGGCAAGGCGCATGTGGGAGACACGTGCGCATGTGCGATGGGTCACACCCGCATGCGTGGGGGGGAGTGGCATGTGTGTTCTGGAAGTGTGGAAACAGGCCCACGCAAGGGGTGGGGGTCGCATGGGGGGCAGGTGTGTGTGTGTGCACATGTGCAGGGGTGTGCACATTGCATTATGGGTGCCGGCACGCGCTATTGCGCAAGCGCACACTTTTGGCACCTGAAGAGAAAAAGGTTAGCCATCACTGACCTAGGATTTAGGAGCAGCAAAGTGGATCCATGTTTACTGTATATGTGACACAATATGAAGGAGAAACATGTTTGCTGTTAGCATACATAGACGATATATGTTGCTGCCATTTTGATTTCTTTTATATCCTTCCTGTAGACAGTTCAGGTATTGCTTATTTAAGTTTCTGTTTAGCAGAGGACAAAGGTTTATACAGCTCCAGATATAGTAGGTGGTATGCATGAAACAAGAACAATTCTTTAGATTTCTCATTTTAAAATGTAGCTGTGGCCAATTCATGCTATTTTTTCTGTGCTACTCATGAATTAATATTTCTGCTTCATAAAATACATTTAATTCAGCAAAAATACATTTGCAGATCATTCAAAGAATGGACATCATCTTGAGCAATTAACCTCACAGAAGCATGATCTAAAATTATAATGGCATCTCTGTTAAACATGCTTTAACTTTAGATATTGTTGGAAGAAATATTCAGGTCTAGTTCCAAGCCAGGAATAAAATGGAGGCTTATTGGAAAGAAAGTTGGTTTATTGATGAAAAGAACCACCAGCAGCATGTGATTCTGGGACAGCTGACAAAATGGATTTTAGAGTGGGTGGGTTTTATACCTTCTGGATTCTGTCATAAAACGAATCCTGTCCTAAATTGACTCCCAATAAGAGAAACAGGAGACAGCAGCACAAACAATAATTTTTACTTTAAGATTCAGAGGTTTATTTCCATGAGCAATTTAGAACATGAGAGAGCCATCATACATAATACAACTTACATTAACAACCCCTTGCAATGAGGTCCAGAGACGATAGCTGGGTTCAGCATGGAACAGCTATGCCATGGCCACGATCTGAAACCCATCTCCTTCTTTTATACCTTTCTTCTGATAATCCTCAGCAAATATATTTCCTGCTGAATCAGTTCCTTGTTCCCAAATACTGACCATCAGTTTGACACATAGTTGCGTGTACATGTGTAATTTCTCACCATCTGCTACTTTCATTTCCCTTATTTATTAATGTTTCTTAATTTCCTTAGTCCAAAATAGCTTCTGAAACGATCTACTTAGCAAATATGTGATTAACTTGCGATAGCACAGCCGATTACAAATATTGCTTTATCCTTGAGAAATCTCTTTAGCTTGCACTGTTAATATATGGCAATTCATTTTGAGGCCTACTTAGTTTTGATCCTGGTTCATTCTTCTCACAATCCCTCCTCTTTGTCCTTTAGGACAACACAAAAGTTAATGTAGCCAATTGTTTTGTAAAGCAAGCATAGAAATCATTATCTATTGTCATCCTTCATTTAAGATGAAAGAGGAACCTACTTTGATTTTATGGCGTTCTAGCAGCAATGTATATCATCCCTTTTGACCTATTCTGGCTGAAGAGTATCCATCTTCTTCATGGAAGTGTAACCATAATCGCTAGAGGTCAGGGACCCAGATGACTGGGCTCTATGATTTTGGAGAGTCTGGGTGGACAGCCTGGAGGTCTGACATACAATAGACCTTACAGAAGGTGCTCAACTGTCACCTGATAATGAGGACCCCCTGGACCCTGTTACAATAGCTTGAGTGGTTATAGTCATAAGAGGCACAGGAGCTGCGACTAGAACTGCAGCAGATACACATTTTTTGATTATCATGAATATAATGCAGAGTAGAAATAAAATGGACAACACTGATATAAGAAACAGTAAAAGTTTTCCTCCTATTCTGGAAAACAGCCCAGACAGTAACCCAAAAATTCCTGCATCATTAAACGACCCATAATGAGTAACTGGCCCCTCTTTGTAATTTTTCGCCGCATAGCGGAGTTTGTTAATATTTTCGAATAGACTACGGTTTCCATCAGGGATAAACACACAGCATGAGGATCCTATAAATTTACAGACTCCTCCTTCCTTTGCCAACATCATGTCAAGTGCCAATCTGTTCTGCAGGACAGTAGTTCTCATAGCAGAAATTTCAGCTCCAACAATCTCAAATCCCACGGCAGTGGTATTTGCAGTTGTTTCGAGAAGAAGAGAGAATCTTTTACATTGCTCCCACAGCATATTAACCCTTAACTGAGGAATAAGGGTCCCAAAGAATCTATTCCACCCACTAGACAGAGATGTAGCATCGGACAGAGCGTCACACCTTCGATGGGGTTTGACAGGAGACGGTATAAGGCAGTGATGGCTAACCTTTTTTTCCTTGGGTGCCAAAAGCGTGTGTGTGCGCTATCGTGCACACGTGTGTGCCCACACCCATAATGCAATGCCCCTCCCACATGCCACGCCACACACCCCTGCACATGTGTGTGCGACCACCCTGCTCCCCTCCCCCCTGAGCATGCGCACATGACCCCCCCGCTCCCCTCCCCCCCATGCATGCACATGCGACCCACCCTTTTGGCCTCACATCCCAAAACAGCACTGGGGGGGGAAAGCCTCGCCTCCCAAAACAGCTGGGAGGGGGAAAAAAGCCTCGCCTCCCAAAACAGCGCTGGGAGGGAGATCTGGGAAGGCACGGGCAGCAGAAAGTGAGGAGAACGGTAGGGCCCCCCCAGCGCGTCTCCCGCTTGCAGGGCAGAGACCTGAAAATCAGCTGGCCAGTGGGAAGCATGTGCGCATGCGCAGTGGAGCTGAGCTGGGCAACAGCTTGCGTGCCTGCAGAGAGGGCTCCGTGTGCCACCTGTGGCATGTGTGCCATAGGTTCGCTATCACGGGTATATTCAATCTATATACATAACCAGGTTTTGCACTCTCATACCCTGGAGCCTGAGACATATATATCTCCTCTTCTAAGTCAGCATTCAAATAAGCTGTAGAAATATCATAATGATATATAGAATATTTATATGAAGCTGCTAACACTATTGCAAGCCTTATTGTCTCATTTTTCACAGTAGGTGCAAAAACCTCATCATAATGAATGTTCTTTCTTTGTGTGAATCCCTGTGCAACTAATCTCACTTTATATTGTAGTTCGTTATTGTGTAACACTTTTTTCTTGTAAACCCATTTGCACCCTACTGCTTTTCCCCCTTCTGGCAGTCTTATGGGAGTAAACACCCAATGCATATTCATAGATTTCATTTCCTCATCCATAGCATCCTTCCATTTCTTTTGTTCTACTTTGGGCAATAACAACATTTCATGGTAACTTTGAGGTTCATATCTAACACTGTATGCTTTCACCTCACTTGCAGTAAACCTTTCAGGAGGTACACCTTTGTTACTCCTCTCTGATCTCCTTGGAATTACGTGTTCCTGTGTTACTGTTTCAGGCCTCTCCTCTTCTATATCTATGTCATCTGTACTTTCCCTTTTATCATAAATCTATCCTCATTTACATCTTTATTTGACTCGGTTTCAGCTTCCGGTAGATTAGAACTCTGTATTGGCATGAACATCTCATGATTAGCGTGTATCTTGTTCCAGTTCTGCTCTGCAAAACTAGCAGACCTTGAGATTACAACTCATTTAGTACCATCTGTAAATCTGTTCCCCTTCGTTCCTGTCTCATACCCAACAAATCAAAGCTTTCTGGCCTTTGTCTGACCCTTTCTCTTAGTAGCTTTTGGAACATGCACCCAAATCTAACTACCGAATGTTCTTACATGGCTTAAAGATGGTTTCCTACCATGCATCAGGAAATATGGTGTTTCCTGTATTGCCTCGCTCCATAACCTATTAACGATATAATTCGCTGTTAATATGGCTTCTCCCCAGAATGACTTACTCATGCCTGCATCAGCAAGCAAAGCATCTTTCATTGTCTGTAGCACACTGTTTCTTCTCTCAACCACATTGTTTTCCGAAGGTGAAAATGGGTTTGTTTTTCTATGCCTTATGCCTAGACTGCTTAACCACCTTTGAAACCTCTCAGACATAAACTCTGTCCCTGTCTGTTTGAATCTGACATACATTACATCCATGCTGTCGTTCTACAAATGTTACCCATTTCCTGAACTGTTGCAATGCCCCAGTCTTATTTTTCAGTAAATAACAATATCCATATCTACTGTAATTGTCAAGTATGACTAATGCATATCTTGCACCTCCTAAAGAGGGTGTCATAGGACCAATCAGATCAGCATGAACTAATTGTAATACCCTGTTTGTAGTTCTAGCACCCCTCACGTGTATTAGCTGACCATCCTTCAGGGCAAGAATTATGCTGGCTAATGCCTTTTCGTTTTTTCTCTGACCCCCATCATCCAGGACTGCTGGTGGATCAGTAACAATCATACACAACTCCTCCCTCAACAGGTACATCTCCATCTTCACATTCCAGGAGAGGAAATTAGTCTCATTCAGCCGAGACACCAGGAAACCTCCTCCCATTACACCGACGGAGGCCATGTTGCCTGCTAACGATGATTTAAACCACTTACTCTGGTGCAAGCTCACACTGGGATTCTCTTTCCTCTAGGCTCACTAGTCACTAGTTACTCTGGCCTTCATTGTGGACTGGGCCCATAACCTGTCAGAGTTTAGGCAGCGTGACTAGTATTATGAGATAAACCCAGGAGCAAAACACAGCACACAGCACACAGAGCCTTTAGATAAATAACAGTGGTTTATATACAGCTAAATATTTACAGACTTATACATGGTTAAATACCTTATCATACAGCTACTGACACAAGGAAAGCAATGAGATACACAACGAGAGAGAACATGAGGAGAAGAGAGACATCCTCTAATGGCTTCCCTTATATAGGCAGCTTCTTACCCAGCTTCTTAAAGTGGTAGTAACCCTGCTGCCTCATTCCCATTGCATCAGCCTTCAGTTGCTTCCACTTACAACCTTCCATCAGCTTATAGCTATTAAATCTACATTCCCTGACAATACAGTGAAAACTCTTCCCCAATATATTTCCTCAGTAAATATTGTACCAACTACTTGGGATATAAATGGGAAGGTATAAATCAGGGGTGTCAAACTCGAGGCCCACAGGCCGGATTTGGCCCATAGGGTGCTTTTTTTAAAAAAAGTTTTTTATTTTTAAACAAAAACAACATAAAAACATCATCTTTCCATATACTTACAGACAGTGATTCGGTCGGTTAAATCATTTTGTGCTCTCAACATTTTCAAAATTTCAATTGTGACAAATGTTCTTTCATCTAACCACAAACAAATGTTTACACATTTTATCCAAATTTCATTTCACATGTAATATTTCATCTCCATTCTTTATTATCTATCCATTGATAAAATAGCTCCCATATCAAATAATATTGTTTATCTTCCTGTTCTCTTATTTCAAATGTCAATCTACTCATTTCAGCACAATCCAATATTTTTTTAATAATTTCTTCATCAGCAATTATCTTCTCTCCTTTCCAGTTTTTTGCAAATACAATTCTCGCTGCTGTTAAAATATTCACAATTAAATATTGCAATTCTTTATTGAATGTCTCTGGTAAGATCCCTAATAAAAATATCTCTGGTTTGAAGTCAATATGTCTCTTTATCATTTTTTCCAACCATGTGTGTATCTTAGTCCAAAATCTCCTTGCTTCTATGCATGTCCACCACATATGGTAATAAGATCCTGGGGTCTGATGACACTTCCAACACTTCTCCGATTTATTCTTGAACATTCTGGCTATCCTCGTCAGGGGTAGATGCCACCTGTAAAACATCTTATACAAATTCTCCTTATATGCTGTAGACATTGTCATTTTGTAGTTATGTGACCACAATTTTTGCCATTTCTCCAAATCAATACCATAACCAAAATTCCCCCCCCCCCATGCTATCATTGATTCTTTAACTTGTTCTTCTTCCAATTTTACCTCTAACAAATATCCATATAACTTTTTAATTACATGATCATCAGAACTCATTAATATCTTATCTAAAATAGTCAAAACATTATAAATACCTTCTTGTTTGAGATCTTCTTGATATCTTGAAAATATATGAAAACCAATCCATCTTAAATCCCTGGTCTTCTAAATCTTGTTTTAACTTAAGATCACCCTTTTCATCCAATAACTCACTATATCTAACAATTTGTTCTCCTTTAAATATCACTGGATATGAGAAGGCTTCAATTGTTGATACCCAGACTGGAATCTTCAAATAATGATATTTTCTTTTAGTGAACTACACCTTGTTTGTGACCTGCATCTTGGAAATCTCCATCAATTCTTCTTTTTGTTTTTTTAACATATTTTTAGTCATTATTTTTGTCTTTTCTTTGTTAATTTTCAAGCCAGCAACTTCCCCAAACTCTCCAATAGTTTCTATCAGTTTTTTAATTGATGCTAGTGGTTCTTCAATAATAAAGACCAGGTCATCAGCAAAAGCTTGTTATTTGTATTCTTCTTTTCAAATTTTCATACCTTTTATCTCTTTCTCTTCTCTAATATTTCTATTTAAAATTTCCAGTGTCAAAATAAACAACAATGGGGACAATGGGCATCCTTGATGGGTAACTTTTTGTATCTCAATAAAATCAGTCAGCTCTCCATTAATCATAACCTTCGCCATCTGTTTGGAATATTCAATTGCCTGAACGAATTTCCTACCAAAGCCCATCTCTTCCATTTGTAACGTCATAAATCACCAGTTCACATTGTCAAATGCTTTTCGAGCATCTAAGAATATCAGAGCCATCTGCTTCATAATATTCTAGAGTATTCAGTATTATTCTTGTATTATCTCTAATTTGTCTTTTGGGTAGGAATCCGTTTTGATCTGAATGTATAAAATTATTCAAATAAGTCTGTCTGCCAGTATTGAAGCAAAAATTTTATAGTCTGAGTTTAGCAAGGATATAGGCCTATAGAGCCTGTAGTACAGTGGTTTAAAGCACCCTGTTATTAACATCTATTAACATCTGCTGCTTGCAATTACTGCAAGTTCGAATCCCACCAGGCTCAAGGTTGACTCAGCCTTCCATCCTTTCTAAGGTGGGTAAAATGAGGACCCAGATTGTGGGGGCAATAAACTGACTTTGTATAAATATACAAAAGTATGAAGGCTATTGCTTAACGCACTGTAAGCCGCCCTGAGTCTCCGGAGAAGGGCGGCATATAAATCAAATAAAAATAAAAAAAAATAGTTTTTAAATAGTTGTAGGTCTGTATCTTCTTTATGGATCAATGTGATATAAGCCTCTGTCCATGATTTGGGTATTTCCTTGTTTGTCATTACTTCGTTCATAACTTCCAGTAATGGAAGACTTAAGGATTCTTGTAGCGTCCTATAATACCTCAACCGGCAAGCCATCTGGTCCTGGTGCCTTTCCATTCTTCTGCTTCTTAATTGCTTCTGTTAATTTCATCATCATAATGTTTCTTTCCATCATCTTCTCAATATCCTTGGGAATCTGTGGTAGGTTTGCTTTTTGTAAATACCTTATCAATTTTTCCTCCTCTATTATCTCTTTTTATAAAGCTGTCTATAATATTCTTGTATGATTTTCCCCATCTCTTTATTGCCAAATTTACATTGTCCTTGGTCATCAAGTAATTGTGTTATTTTCCTTGATTCTCTATCCTTTTTCAGTTTATAAGCTAGCCATCTTCCAGGCTTATTCGCATTTTCAAAATAGTTCTGTTTGGTGATTCTTATTTTTTGAGCTAGATCTTCCTTTTCCAACAAATCTATTTTATGTTTTATTATGTCCATTTTAATTTTAACATCTTTCTTTTTTTTTATTGAAAAAGTTTTAAAAGTTTTACATACATTTTCTCCCCCCTCCCCAACCACCCCCCCGACTTCCCAGAGCAAATACAAGATAAAATACAGCTCAAATTCTCTAAATTAAACTCCATTTCACACTTATCATAATCATAATCATTAAACAAGTAGATAAAAGGAAAGCAAGTCTTCTTTCTTCTTATTCCATCTAATTCAACAGAATTAATCTCCATTTATAATTACAGCAGTTAATAAAACAGTTAAGTATTACCTAATCAAACCTATCATTACTCAATATAACAAGATATTTTATAACTTCTTTCATTTAAAACAAAGAAAAAACCCAACAACAACAACAACAAAAAAAAAGAAACCCTCATTCAAAAAAACCCCAAATTTAAAATAAAATACTATATAAAGTCTTCCGTCCTCCACTTTTAAACCATCAAGGTCCAGTTATAGTTAAAACACTTAATAAAAAAAAATAATAATAATTTTTTAATTAAAAAAATATAACAATCAAACCTCTTATTAATTTATCAATACAGATAAAGCGTCATTTAATAACTATATCAAACATTTAAATTCTTCATACTAGATTAAACCAGTTGCTAATCTTCTTGTCTTCACATCTTCCAACAGCATATAAAATATCTTCATTTGCATCTACCCACCTAAATAAAAAATTGCTTCTTTATAAACCCCCCCGAGTGACTTTATAATTATATTTGAAATAGTATCCATCAAATCCAGTCAAAAATTAGATTAGTAAATTCATCAGACGTATTAGGGAAACCACCAGATCACCTGCAATTGCTCTAGGTCCATAGTCCTTTTGCCTTATATTTATTACCATCAAACAGGAAACTCCAATTTACTATATTCAATAAAACTTCTGTGATTATAGTTAGATCCAGATTTATTACAGTCCTTAATAAAATATTCCAAATCATTCAAGTCAGGGCATATTTCACAGCCCAACACACCAGCATTGCTGTGATCTGTTTA
This sequence comes from Ptyas mucosa, assembly GCA_012654045.1. NCBI lineage: Eukaryota > Metazoa > Chordata > Lepidosauria > Squamata > Colubridae > Ptyas > Ptyas mucosa. Next base: position 102,617 of record WNWU01012415.1, read on the forward strand.
TTCTTCTCAAAATATTCCAATACAGCTGTAGATTGCCTCCTCATCGTCGGTCATCACTTAGTTAACTGGCATTAAACTGCTGTCTGTTTTTTTTTTCCAAAAATTCAAAATCTTTAAACAGTTAAACAATACTTTTTAAGGACCATCATCTCATCAAGCAGGGTTATTTTCCATTTCTCCAATCTTTCTTCTTTTCCTTTTTACGAACTTTCTTCTTAACTTTGATCCCTCTGCCTTTTTTAACTCCAGTAAAATTTTGTGGTTTTTGGGATTGCATATTATAAAATTTTTGCAGAAATGTAGCTTCTTCTGGAAACAGCTCTTTAAATGCAGATTGAGTTTTATAAAAAAAAATTCGTGTAACCAAAATTTCATCAGCTTCCAAATTTTCTTGCTCCTTGTTCTGCTCAGCATTCATCTTTCTCTCCTCAGTAAAAACTGCTATGATCTGTTGTTGTTTTTTAACATCTCCCAACTCTTCATTCAATCCCCCACTGCTAGATTGCAACTCAGTATTTCCATGTATTTCATTGTTTCCAGCTTGAGAAGCTTGAAATATAGTATCAATTCTTTTCAATAAAGCAGAGGTAATTGAACTCAAAGCTTCCTTGAAATCAGACCATTGAGGGTTAATTAACCCTCCTTTGCTTTCTTTGCTTTCAAAAAGACCAGCCATCTTGCCCCCCTTCTTCCTTCCCTTCCAGAAGGACAGAAAAAAAGGGGAAAAAAAGAGTTTCAAGAAGAAGAAAAAAAGAAAAGACCCTTTACAATTTGTAGTTTGTATTGCTGCTTCAATTATTATTATTACATCCTTTCTTATTTCATCCACTTTTCAAAAAGGAGTTTTACGTTTCAAACAGGGGCTTGTCAATAATTACTTTTAACTTTCACTTCTTCATGTCCCGTTGAAACTCAAACGCCATCTTGCTTTCACTTTCCACTTAGGGAAAATCTTTTAAAGAAAGTAAATCCTTGGAGTTAAAAAAAGAGAAGAAAATACTTGCTGTTTCATTCGTGCAACTTGTGCTCCGCCAGCTTGATTCAGAAAGTATTTGTTTAAAATTGGTTGCTGGGATGGTAACGACATCTAGCTCTGCAAAGCAGAGTCATCCAGGGTCCGGAGTACTGACAGGCTTAACGGGGAGCTCTCATCTTCGAGCGCCAGATTATGGGTAAAATCTGGCACTCTCAGGGAGCTCTACCCCACCCGTCTACTCACTTTCCCCCCTCATACCAAGGGGAAAGTTTTCAAACCGCAAGACAGCCGATAGTCGCTGTTCTTGCGGTTCTACGAAGCCCTGGGCTGGCGCTTCAAAAAGAAGCGTCCGGCGATGTCACAGTCCCACCGGAAGTCCAATTTTAACATCTTTCTTGTGTGGGTCTCTCTGGAGTTCCTTTTCACATCTTTTATAATCGTCGGTCAGTCCTTTAAAAGCTTGTCTTTTCTTCCCATTTCTTTTTTTTTTAATTTGATTTATATGCCGCCCTTCTCCGGAGACTCAGGGCGGCTTACAATACGCTAAGCAATAGCCTTCATACTTTTTGTATATTTATACAAAGTCAGCTTATTGCCCCCACAAACTGGGTCCTCAATTTACCTACCTTAGAAAGGATGGAAGGCTGAGTCAACCTTGAGCCTTGGTGAGATTCGAACCTGCAATAATTGCAGGCAGCTGATGTTAATAACAGGGCTTTAGACCACTGTACTATCCAAGGCTCTTTTCCTAGTATAATCTATAATTAATCCTCTGGCATAGGCCTTCATTGTGTCCCAATGATTTTCTATCAATGTTTCTTCTTTTTTATTTTCCTTAAAAAAGAAATCCAGCTCTCTTTCCATTTTCTGTACAAAGTCTTTCTCTTTTAATATTGTATTGTTTAAGGTCCATCTAGCTCTTCCTTTCCACCCTTTCCAAATGGCAATCACAGGATTATGATCTGCCCACAAATTTGATTCTATTTCCACTTGTTCAATGTTTAGGATCAAGTCCATTGTTGTCCATATCATATCCAGTCTAGACCAAGATGAGTGCCTGTCAGAATAAAAAGTCTATTTTGCCCATTTCTCTCCCTCCATATATCTTTCAATTTTATTTCCTCTACCATTTTAAAAAAGGATCTTGGTAGCGTCTTGGTAGCGTCTTTCTAGTGTGTCTTATTATTTTGTGTGTTTTATAGTCCAGTTTTTCATCCACAATTCCATTAAAATCACCCATCATACATATATTGTCATAGTCCATTTCAATTATTTTGTTATGAAGTTGTTTTCATAAATTATTCCTGTAAAAGTCACTTTGATTATTGTTTGGGGCATATATTGCTACCAGAAGAAGTTTTGTATTGTTATCAATTATTTCTACTATCAATATTCTACCTTCTGGATTTGCATATTTCTGTTCTGCTGTTATTGTATTTTTAATGTATAGAGCAACTCCTCTCTTTTTGCTTTGTGACAAGGATAAAAAAGTTTTCCCAAGTTTTGGCTGAATCCATAATTGTTCATGTTGTTTTTTAATATGTACTTCCTGTAAACAAATTATATCAAATTTTAATTTCTCTAATTTATGAAATACTTTTCTTCTTTTATTGGCCGAATTAAGTCCATTTACATTTATTGAAATTAGTTTTCTTTCTTCCATGTTCATACTTTATATGTAGGTTTTGTTGCTCTAGTTGATCTAACTTCCCGTTGCTCCTTATATTCCACGACTCCGCCAACTGCTCCTTCTGTTGACTCAAGTATTGCCAATTCTTCTTCTGTAAATTTTATTGGGACCATGGCAGATTGAGTTTCAACTTCTAGTTCATTTTCTTTCTCTTTAAAGAATTCATCATAGAAAGCTCTAGCTTTATCAACTGTATTCAACCTGTATCTTTGAAGTTGCCATGTCAAAACTAGTCCTTCTGGAATTAACCACTTATAATTAATTCCTTTTTGCAATAGAATTTTTGTCAAGAATTGGTAGCCTCTTCGCAAGTCTCTCACTTTTCTTGGTATTTGTTTCAAGACTGTCACTTCTTTCCCCTTGTATTTCAAAGTTTTATCTCTGGCTGCCTGGAGAATTTGTGTTTTGATCGATTTCTTTGTGAATCTTATATGTACTTCTCTTGGCAGTTTATTACGCATTGCATATCTGCTATGAACACGATAAATCTCGTCAATCCCATCCATCATCTTCTCTTTAGTTACTTCTAGAGCTTCGGCCAGCATCCCATTCATAACCTCTGCCAAATTTCCCCCTTTTTCTTCTTCCACGTTTTGAAATCTTAAGAAAAATTCTGCTCGATCCATCTCCCAGCCAATTCAAGCAGTTGTTTCTTGTTCAATCTCTCCCAGCCTGCTCTCTATTTCCTTAATTTTTTCTTCTTTTTGGTCATCCTTTTCTTCCAATTTTACCAACCTTTCTTCATATTTTGACATTGTTTGTTGAATATTAACCACCTTTCCATTTGTTTTAAGCAGTTGTTGTTCCATCTGCTGAACTTTTTCATCTGTCTTCAGTAATTGTTGTTCCATTCTTTGTTGTTGTTGTTCCATCCTTTGAAGGGTTTGTAGAATCGTTTGAGTTGATGATTCTTTCTCTTTCTCCTGTTGCAACATTGCTTGAATAGTACGTTGACTTCCAGATGGTGAGGAGGATGGTGTAGTTGCTGCTGCTCCCACTGTTGCAACTTTTCTACTCATTTTGTAATCCAATCAGGTTGCAAATAAAATAAAAATTAAAAAAAGGACCAAAAAGGTAAAGGAAAAAGAAAAAAGGGAAAAAATATTCCAAAAAGACAAGTAAAAAGGCAAAAAAGAAAAATAATAATTACACAAAAAAGAAAAAAAAACAAGAAGAAAAAACAAGCAATTCAAATTCTTCAGTTACTTCCAAATTTTAATCCTTAAAATGAAAAGGGAGAAGGAATAAAGAAAAAAAAGGAAAAGAAAAAAAGAGACCCAAAAATGGCAATAGAAAAACAAAAATCCAAAAACAACACTTCTTCAGGCTCTTGCTTGCCTTAATCCAATATTATTGTGCCAAAATTTTAAAAACAAAAAAGAGGAAAAGAAAATATGTATATAAAATTAAAAATGAAAAATGAAGGGAAGGAATAAAAAAAGAAAAAAGGAAAGAAAAGTCTAATCCTTTTAATATTCAGAAAGCATACAGAGAGTGATTTTGGTCTAGCCACAATATTAAAAGAAAATGTTAGAGATGTCAAGTAGCAGTACAGAAAAAAAGTCAAGGTCTTCTTATAGTGTTTCAAGACTTCTACTTCGGCTTCAAATGATGTCAACACAAGCACCTGTATAAATAATACAGATAAGCCACTTTCTCTGCTATTCACCAGTCTTATCAGCCTAGCATGACAGCCTCTGTTTTGTCTACAATGTAACACTAGACTGCTACTTGAATAAACATCCAAACAAAGTTTCTTTTCCAGCAGGTGGCAATGTTGTACAGTCTCTTGTCTTTCTTCTAAAATTAATAAAAAGTTCCCAAGAAAAAAGAAAAAGAAAAAAAAAGAAAATAGGAAATAGGAAAGCTTCAATTCACATACAGCAACCAAAGTCCACCAATTTTTTTTTAAAAGGCACAATATATACAACCTACTGATTTTTCTCTCTCTCAAGTCAGCTCCCGTCTCAGTCAACAGTGAAAGTAAAAGTAAAAGTAAAGCAATTAAGTCCTTCTCACAAAAAAGCCAAGTAAAATATAGCAGAAAAAAAACCTTTCTCACTTTAAGTTCGCTGCTTATTTCATCTTATTCTCAATTTCCAAGTCCATTGTCCTCTCAGGGTGTCCTCTGTATTATTTAAAAAATTAAATCTCTCACCGATCTGATCCTCTGTCTCTTCCTTCTCTCTCCTTGAAACTGCTGCAGCCTCGGCAGCTTGAATGGCTGCTACCCCGCACCCTGGAAAAGGAGCTTTCCTGGATAAATCAGGGGCTTTGCGATGCCCCTGAGACCATCAGGATGTGCTCCTCACTACTGCAGTCAAAACTAGACTGCGGGGTCTGAAGTGGACCATCCAGTGTTGGGGCTATCGGTGGGGATTTCTGGAGCACAGAAATCCCCTGTCCGTTTCGCTGCGGTGCCAGCTTCCGGTCGGCCCATGGGATGCTTTGATCTGGCCCATAGGGCCGCCCTGGAAACAGCAATGGGCTGACCCATGGTGCCTCTGCCAGCAAAAATGGCAGAGGATTGCAGGAGGCCGTCGCAGCTGAAAACGGAGCTTGGGAGCCTGTTTTCTCTGGCAGAGAGCTTGGGCCACCACAGGCGACTGGACACGAGTGACGGCAAGCTGGCCACACCCACCCTGGCCACACCCACTTTGGCCCCCTGAGGTCAAACACAGCCCTCAATGAAATTGAGTTTGACACCCCTGGTCTAAATGGATCAACATTTTTTTTTTAAAAAAAACCCTCTGTTCTAAATTCTATAATTCAAATTGTTCATCAATGGCTGTTTTTAGCTTGGCTGTTTTGTTTTGTTTATGCTTCTAATTTTTTAATTTAGTATTTCATTTTGAAAGCCACTCAAAGTCTGCTGGAGTGGGCCGTTATAATAAATTTAAGGCAATAAGAACAGAAAATGAGATTCCTGTTTACTGAAGGAGGGTATCTTCTTCACAGGACAAGCTTATTCATCTTACCTTATTAAATTGTCACTTTGATTAAATCTATGAAATTAGAAGACTCTTGGTACTGATAGTTTTAAAAACTGATTGGCATAAAAAGCTAAGATGCTAACAATTAAATTAAATTAATTAATTTATAAAATTTATTGGCTGCTCTTCTTACCATAGGATAATTCTGGGCGGCTTACAGTCAAAATGTGTCTATACATCATACATTATACATTATATATATATATTAAAACATAAATAAATTAAAACCAAACATTAAAACCTAAGGGCATGTAAGGAAGGCAGGGGCAGAAGGGATCTGTGGTTGCTCAATTAATCACCTTCACTGTGCTGTTCCCCCCATTGGGGCCCAAGCCAACTGGCAGAGCCAGGTCTTTAGGCCCTTACAAAAGGATAGGAGAGTTGGGGCCAACCTCACATTGGGAGGCAAGAGGAGCAATAGTAGAGAAGGCCCTCCTTCTGGACCCCACCAGCCAGAATAATTAGGCTGACGGGACCAGTGTGAGTGGTCAATCCCAGTGAGTGAGACTGTCCCTCAAGTAACCTGGACCCATGATTGCCCATCTATGACTCTGGATCAGTGGTGGGATTTAAATTTTTTAACAACTGGTTCTCTACCCTAATGATTGGATGGGTGGGCATAGCTGGGTGGTCATGTGACTCAGTGGGCATGGCCAACTCGATGTCACTCATGGCAAGGTGGGGCAGTGCAGTCGGGTTCGGGCATTGGGTGCTTAAGGGGTAGATTGTGCACCCTGAAGTCCATCTGCTGCTCCTCCAAGCCCAGCTCTGAGCCAATGCCCGAACCAGTGACCTGGAAGAGAGATTTGCCATCATGCTGGTGAGTACAGACATAGTGGGCTCTTCGCTTTTTCGCCCCACCTCCCCATCACAATCCAGCGCGGTGCAGACAGCTGAATGGAGGCGGAAAGTGGGGCGTTTCCATCGGCCCTTCTCTTTTTTCCCCCCTAGCCTCCTTTTGCCAGCATGCGCTCAGCAGGCAGTTGTGATCTTTAGATGGGCTTTTATTTTGTCAGCCGAAGGGTGGGGGGGGGAAAGGGGCTTGGAATGGTAAGTAGGAAATCACCATGTCTCTGCAGCATCCATTGTTTGCCAGCGGGCAGGCAATGAGGAGGCGGAGGCGGTGGCAGGCAAGCGGGCTGTGCTGTGCGGGCTGCATGGGAGGTAGCTGGACGAGAAGCAAAGGAAGACTCACCAGGCAGAGATCAGTTGGGCCACATGGTCAAGGCAAGCGAGGAAACCAGAGAGCAGCAGCAGCTATCCCATGGGCGTGACTCTAGGCATTGTCCAAGGCAGGTGAGGCATGATAAGGAATGTGTGGGAGGGGAGGGGAGGGGCCAATCAGTGGTGCGATTTGCCAGTTCGCTGAACTGCACAGAGTCGTAACAACCGGTTCACTCGAACCGGTCCGAACTGGCTGAAGCCCACCTCTGCTCTGGATGGCTAACAACAGTTTAAAAACACAATATAACAGTATATAACAAAAATCAGTACACACACACACCCAACAGCAAATTAACACAACTGTTGCACAGGCTCTGCCACACATCCAGATCCCTAAGCTTGGTGACACAATCATGCCAACAGGATTGAAGCTACTCTAATCTCCAGAGTGATGATGTTCCAAAGGGAAGGTGCCATGACAGAAAAGACTGCCTTCCTGGATCCTGCTGGATGACATCCTCTAATAGATGGGGACCTGGAGCATGACTCTTTCACTGGACCTAATGACATGGGTAGGCTCATACCATGAAAGGGTTTATGAGTAATTATCAGCATCTCAGATTGAACCTAGAAGCATACTGGCAACCAATGCAGTTCACATTGCCTGTACCACTGCATTCTGTACCTGCTGCAGTTTCCAGAAGGTCTCCAACGGCAGCCCCCTGTAAAGCACATTCATTACTATTAAAGCAGTAGTCATTTTTGTGACTTTTGAAATTGATTATGTGCCATGAGGTCAGTATCAATGTTTATGTTTATGTTTATGTTTATTTGATTTATATACCGCCCTTCTCCCCGAGGGGACTCAGGGCGGTGAACAGGCAGAAATAAAAAACATAAATACAAAATTTAAAAACCAATTAAAACCAAATTAAACAATTGCCCAACAATTCAAACCCATTTTTTAAAAAATATATAAATCCCAGATCTAAAAATTTGGATTATACAATTTAAAATTTTCTTATAAAAAGGGGAGATACTATGCCAGGCCCGCTTGATGGAATAAAAGAGTTTTTAACTCACGGCGGAAAGCACGAAGGTCCGGGATCCGCCGAATCTCTGGGGGGAGATCGTTCCAGATAGTGGGTGCTCCCACAGAGAAGGCTCTCCCCCTGGGGGCCGCCAGTCGACATTGTTTGGCCGACGGCACCCAGAGGAGTCCTTCTCTATGGGAGCGTACCGGTCAGTGGGAGGCTATTGGAGGTAGTAGGCGGTCCCGTAAGTACCCGGGTCCTAAGCCATGGAGCGCTTTAAAGGTGGTAACCAACACCTTGAAGCGCACCCGGAAGACCACCGGGAGCCAGTGCAGCTCGCGCAAGAGCAGTGTCACATGAGAGCGCCACGTCGCTCCCATCACCACCCGCGCGGCCGCACTCTGCATCAGCTGGAGCCTCCGGGTGCTCCTCAAGGGGAGCCCCATGTAGAGAGCATTACAGTAGTCCAGGCGGGAGGTGACAAGGGCATGAGTGACCGTGAGTAAGGAGTCCCGATCCAGAAAGGGGCGCAACTGGCGGATCAGGCGAACCTGATGAAAAATCCTCCCGGACACGGCCGTCAGATGGTCTTCTAAGGACAGCCGTGAATCCAGGAGGACGCCTAAATTGCGCGCCCTCTCTGTGGGGGGTCAATGATTTGCCCCCAATAGTCAGCGATGGTACCAGCTGACTATATCGGGACGTCGGTAACCACAGCCACTCAGTCTTGGATGGATTGAGTCTGAGCCTGTTCTTCCCCATCCAGATCCGCACGGCCTCCAGGCAGCGGGACATCACTTCAAGGGCATCGTTGGGGTGGTCTGGGGTGGAGATGTACAGCTGGGTGTCGTCAGCGTACTGATGATATCTCACCCCAAAACCACGAATGATCTCACCCAGCGGCTTCACATAAATGTTGAACAGGAGGGGCGAGAGAACCGATCCCTGTGGCACCCCACATATAAGGGGCCTAGGAGTCGATCTCTGCCCCCCTGCCAACACCGACTGCGACCGGTTGGAGAGAAAGGAGGAGAACCACTGTAACACAGTGCCTCCCACCCCCAACCCTTTCAACTGGTGCAGCATGATACCATGGTCAATGGTATCAAAAGCCGCTGAGAGGTCTAATAGGACCAGGACAGAGGAGCACCCCCTGTCCCGAGCCCTCCAGAGATCATCGACCAACGCGACCAATGCCGTTTCCGTGCTGTACCCGGGTCTGAAGCCCGACTGGAACAGATCCAGATACGTTGTTTCCTCCAGGTGCTGGGAGAACTGTCGCGCAACCACACTCTCAACAACCTTCGCCAAAAAGCGAAGGTTGGAGACCGGACGATAATTTACCAACATTGCCGGGTCCAGGGAAGCCTTCTTAAGGAGAGGCCTCACCACTGCCTCTTTCAAGGCGGTGGGAAAATCACCCTCAATAAGAGTCGTGGTGTAGGATGAGTGGTTAAGGGAACTAGGTAGGTTTTGTTATATTCTGGGTGAAGAATGGAGGCGAGGCCGGGGTGATTTCTAACAGTTCTTTATTCAATACTGCCTGTGAGGCAACCACACTCCCTGACTGACACAGCTCCTTTTATATGAAACTGATCAGCCAAACAACCAATTAGGAGAGAGTATTTTCCTGCTCCAACAGAGGACCAAAATGAGAACTTCAACAGACAACTATACACTATATACAATACATAACACCACTCCCCACCAAAACGGAGCATTATGGTGATCAAATAACAATCTAACATATGTAGTCTTTTAGGTAGGCAGGGGGGCGATGTGTCCATCCCGACCTATGAGGTTCCGTCTCAAGACCAGAGCCTTGACTAGGCAGAGTGGCTGACACTGCTTCAGGTGTAGCTTGTGGCAGCAGCAAGGGCTCGGTCACTGGTGCTTCTACCACAAAGGGAACCGGGTCCACAGGCATCTGTGCCTCAACACAGTCCCTTGTTGGAACTGTTGTTGTTGGTGGCTGAGTTGGCGTGTCGTTAGCCGGGGTTGTCTCTGGCAGAGTCCATTCTGGCTGGCAGCAGATGGAGGTTCCAAGGCGGCCGCGCAGTTGGTCGATGTGGCAGCATCACAACCTGCCATCTTCGAGTGTCACCCTGTAGGAATGCAGCCCAGTAATGTCCACTACCCAGGCAGGAATCCAGGAAGGGCCCCTGGTGTAGTTGTGGGTGTAGACAAGGTCGCCCTGTGAGAATGACCGGAGCTGGCTGGTCGAGTCTGCAGGGACCTCCAAGGAGTAGTCCAGGTGCAGCCGGTCCAAGTTGGTCCGCAGGTGGCGACCCATTAGGAGTTCAGCCAGACTCCTGTTGGTGGTGTAGTTTGGTGTGACATGCTGGACCAGGAGATACTTGGCTATCCGTGTTTGCCAGTCCACCGGGCCCATCCTTGCCAGTGCTTCCTTTGCTGATCGGACCATCTGCTCGGCCTGCTCAGTGCTAGCAGGATGGAATGATGCAATCAGGGCATGACGAATGCTGTGGACCACCAGGAACAGCTCAAACTGGCTTAATATGAGCTGTGGCCTGTTGTCCGAAACAAGTATGTCTGGCAGTCCGTGGGTCGCAAACAGCCTTCTAAGGGCCTTGATCACAGCGTCTGAGGTGGTCGATGTCATGAGTACCATCTCAAGCCATTTTGAGCAGGCATCCACAACCACCATAAAGGTCTGTCCATGGAAAGGCCCCGCAAAGTCAATATCCACCCTCAACCAAGGTGTCTTGGGTGCTTCCCACTTGCGTGCTGGAGCAGATGGGGGGGCTGGCCTTGACTCTTGTCAAGGCTGACAAGATGCAACCCAATCAGCGCTTGCCTTGTCTAAGTTGGGCCACCAGACATAACTGCAGGTGAGTGCATGATGCCTGGATGGCCTACATGAAGAGCTTCCAAAACTGGCCGTCGCAGCCTCTGGGGTACCACCACATGACTCCCCCAGAGTAGGCATCCCCATTGAGTGGACAGCTCATGTTGCTGGGTGTGGAAGGGAAGGGACTCTGTGCTGACTGGCCCCTTTTGCCACCCATTCCACACCCAGTTGAGGACTTGGGCGATGACATGGTCCTTGGCAGAGTGTGCAGCGATCTCTGACGCCATAATGGGGCCGGATGGCAGGTCTTCAATTAATAAAATAGATGATGCTGGGGCTGGATCCTCCACAACAGTCGGGAGCGGGCATCGGCTGAGTGCATCAGCGTGGCTGTCTTACCCGGGCGATGTAGCAGGTGGTAGCTGTATGCAGCTAGGAACACAGTCCAACACAGCATGCCATGGGACAAAACTTGTGGTGTTTGGCAGTCCCCAGCGAGCAGGCCCAGTAGTGGCTTGTGATCAGTCACAAGGTCAAATGGTTTGCCGTAGAGGTATTCATGGAAGTGTTTGACTCCTGCGACTGCAGCCAAAGCTTCCTTGTCCAGCTGGCTGTAGTTTCGTTCAGCCAATGACAAGGTCCGTGAGAAGAAAGAGATCTCTTCCATTCGGGAATTGGTGGCTTAAAATGGTGCCGACACCGAATGGAGAGGCATTGCAGGTGAGAACCAGGGGAAGATTCTCGTTGTACTGCACCAGGACGCTGTTTGAAGATAGTAGCTCCTTGACAGCAGAGAAGGCAGCAGCTTCTTTTCGGCCCCAGGACCAAGAAATCATCTTGTCGAGAAAGCGATGCAGAGGCTCAGTTACGGAAGCTTTGTGTGACAAGAAGTTGCTGTAGAAATTTAGGAGTCCTAAGAACACCTGGAGCTCGGTCTTGTTCTTGGGTGTGGAAGCTTCCTGGATGGCTTGGACCTTTGCCTGTATAGGGTGTAACCCAAAGGCATTGATAAGGTAGCCAAGGAACTATGCCTATTTCACTTTTATTTTTTAACTTTGAGGCCAACTTCCTGGAAACGGGTGAGTACTGCTCACAGACGGTTGAGGAGTTCAGCACTGTTGGCCACTGACACTAAGATGTCATTGAAATAGGGGATGAAACCTGGGATGCCTTGCAAGAGACGCTCCATCAGGCTCTGGAAAAGTCCCGGTGCCATGTGTCAGTGTTCCAGAAAACCCTCGACTCCCAGTAAAGACGCGGAAGCATGCATTTTCCAAAGTTCTCTTTACTAGAAATAGGTAAACTGGCACATCTGGAAAATCCCGAATCTGAAAAGCCTGGGCTTTCCTTCAGTAATACAAAGCTCCCCAAACCACCCCCTTTCTCCTCAATTGATCACATGCTCCAATCACCGTCCGTTCCACCGCGACCCAGCACCTGACCCTCCTCCTCCAGATGCTGGATCACCCTGACCTTGACTGATAGGAAGAATGCTATTATGTCTACTAATTCCCCTCTCCTAAATCCCCCCTCCTACTTTCCCACACATGAGGAGGTGACAGCATTGAAGCTTCCGGCCTAATATGGCTTCCAAGGCTGACAGGCATCCCCCCCGCAGAAAGAACCACATCCTGAAAAATAAAACAGACAAAACACAAAAGAAGGGGTTAACGCTTAGCACCAATCCCTTAACCCCCCCCCCCCCAGGAAGACCTTTCGGTTTGTCAGGAAATTTGTCATGAAACTGTTTCACGAGCGCATCAGCTTTCACATCCCAACTCTTAACCCAAGTAGCTTCAGTCAAAGGGTAACCTTTCCAGTGCACCAAATATTGTAATCGACCCCTGTAGAGTCTAGAGTCCAGGATTTTCTTCACCTCATAATGAGTCTCCCCTTGTATTACTAAAGGAGGGGGCAGAGCAGCTGGAAAAGGTCTGAGGGTAGATTCTCTGACCGGTTTCAATAAGCTGCTGTGGAGAATGGGGTGTATTTTCCCTAATATGTGAGGGAGCCTAAGTTGGACAGTCACTAGGTTAATCACTTTCACTATAGGAAAGGGACCTATGAATTTGGGTCCAAACTTCTTGCTGGGCACTCTCAATCTTAGGTACTTGGTTGACAAATACACCTTATCACCTATTTGGAAAGGTGGTTGGAGACCCCAATGTTTGTCGGCTTGAGCCTTATATTTTTCCGCTGACTCCGCTAAAGCTTTTTTTGTATTCTCCCAACCCTTTTTCAGTGAGGTCATCCAGTCGGTTAAGGACATGGAAGTAGGCAGCTCTCTGGGCAATTCAGACATTGGCACAAAATCCATGCCTGTAGTTATTTGAAAAGGGGTCAACCCAGTACTGCTGTGTACTGCATTATTATAAGCAACTTCTGCGAATGGTAACAAGTCCGCCCAGTTCTCCTGTTGATAATTCACATAACACCTAATGTACTGTTCCACCATTGAGTTCAATTTTTCAGCCGATCCGTTAGTCGACAGGTGAAAAGCCGAGCTAAGTCCCTGGGATGACCCAATGGATCGTAGAAACTCCCTCCAGAACTTAGCGGTAAACTGGACCCCGCAGTCCGATATTATTCTTCTTGGGACTCCATGTAGCCTGTAAATGTGTTTCACAAACAGCTTTGCCAGGTTTTAGCCGAAGGTAGTCCACTGCAGGCAATGAAGTGGGCTTGCTTGGAGAATAAATCAATGACAGTCCAAATGACTCGGTTGCCCCCACTGTTGGGGAGCTCAACTATGAAGTCCATCGCAATCTCCTCCCAGGGCTTGGTGGGCTCGGCCACAGTCTGGAGAAGGCCAGGGGGTTTCCCTGGCTGGTATTTCATGGTAGCGCAGGTGGCACAGCTCCTCACATAGTCTTCCACTTCAGTTTTCATTTTTGGCCACCAGAATTGCCTCCTAGTCAAATGGAGAGTTTTTAAAAACCCAAAGTGGCCCCCTAGGCGAGAATCATGACTTCTCTTCAGTACCAGGAGCCGTAGGCTGCGGGGGATGTAAAGTTTATTCGCTTTCCATGCCAACCTGTCCCTTAGGGTGAGGTCCTCCTGGTGCTCTTTGAACCAGGAATCATTAGAAAGTGCCACTTTTAGCTCTGCTGTCAACTTGTCTTCAGGGAGGTTGGAACCCTGGCGGGTTTGCGCTCTGGTGCGGGATTGGGCGGCTGGCTGAGACTCTGAAATCATGGCATGAACTATCTCTTCCCATCAGCTGTCAAATTGGGGTTTGCAGGAGAGAGCATCAGCCAGAAGTTTCTTACCCCCTGCGGTGAAGTAGCGGGACAACAGTGAGATGGATCTGGTGAAATTCGATCTTGGCAACCTCTTGTGAGTGATCTGGGGTGAGAGACCTTCCCGGAGGATTTCTGAAAAGGGAAGAAGAGAAAAGCGGCCCCAGGAAGGAGGAGGGAAGTAAGTTTTTCTCTCCGTGATATAGCGGCAAAAGGCAAGTTTGGGCTTAGAAGGGTTTACTGCAATGTGTGTCATTATTGGCTGTGAAAGGAAAAAAAAGATTAAGGGTGGTTTCTCTTGTTTTCAATGACCTTATACTAAGAAACTAAAACAATATAAAGTTGGAAAGCGAAAGTGCTGACAAATCAGAGGAGGTGGACATCTTGAATAAGGAATGTCTCGGCCTGTCGTCCCGCCCGAGCTTGCTGTGAAAAACGACTCCACACTTTGAGAAGGAGTAGCCAGAACTCTTTACTGGAACACAGCAAAAGCAACAAGGCAAAGTAACGAACAAGCCAGAAAAATTAATAAAGTCAGCGCTGCAGGAGGCAGCCAGGTGGCGCTATATATAGGAACTTGGCATAAAGCAAACCTAACATCCGGCAAATAAAAGAACCTCGGGACATTCCCCTCCCTCCACAGCTGTTTGGCAGTACCGCGCCTCTGTTCACGTCACAGAAGCGCGTTTAGGAAAATGTTAACAGCCACGCCTCCCTGCCGTTGTCTCCGCTGCTACTGGCTTTGTTTGTAGCTGCCTCCTGCTGTGAAGTGCCGCTGTGAGTGTCGCTGTAACTCTGTAAGTCCGACAGCTCTGGCTGCATTCTGCCTTTTCTAATCTCCGTCCCCCCCCATAAGTGATGGCGAGCCTGTTCGCGGCTCGACAGAATGAATGCTGAGTAACATAAAGTGAGGCAAGGGAGACACCTACTGGCCAAGAAGAAATCAGATATAAATTACAGAGGAAGAAAGACAATTAAAAGTAATAAAATAAAAGAACTAGAAGAACTCTGCTCCAGAAAGAAGGAAAGACTGTGGACTAAAACTTATTTGCCTAAGAAAATAAATACAGCAGCTTAAACAAGAACGTGTTGATTTAAAGGACTAAAAGAAGCTTTGATTGTATAGTGAGGGTGAGAGACTGTCTACACTTGTTGACTTTGTTGATTTTGTCTGTACAGTGATTATATATATTTAGAGGAGATTAACTGCAAATTAGACAGTGGACATTGCATCAAGAAGAAATTATTATTACTCTTAACATTATCAGTAACATAAGTGACTCTTATGGGGTTTTTCTGGAACGCTGACATATACCTTTATCAACTTATTCCTGCTATTGATTGCTGTAATAGATAGACGATTTAGATCTATAGTTTGATACAAATATTTAAAACCTATAAGCCATTTAAGTATCTTTTGTTAATAGGGTGTCATATTTAGCAATATCTATTGTACTACGCATTATACAATATGATTTCACAAGAATTACTATATTTTGTACAGAATTTATTGATAGATATAATAACATAAATTTTGTGGCTAGTGGGCACAGAATAGATTAATTGATAGTTTGGAAGTACTGGAAGGAAATACGAGGATTGCAAACAAGTGGGGAAGTTGGTTTAAATTAGTGTTAAAGATGACAAGTATTCCTAATTTAATGAGAATTGGTACAGGAAGGAGGCAGGCAGCCCAAACTACAACAGTTGAATTGAGCCCGGCGGGACAAAGGTCTATAGAAGGGATGATGCAATGGGAAAGATCTAATTTGTTTAAAGACCTACAACTAATGCTACAATCAATGCAGGACGTAATGTTGAAAAATCATGAAGACTTGAAAAAAGAGATAGGGGAAGTGAGGAGTGACACTGGAGAACTCAAAAGATGAAATCAATAGATGGGAAATTTGAATGCTTTCAACAACAAATCATGAAGAATGAGCAGAAACTACAAGAGATGGAAGAGAGAATGGGAAAGGAGGAAAAAAGAGTAGATGAAATTAATGAAAGATTAATACAAGCAAATAAAGACTTGGAAACGACAGCTATCTTCCTGGAAACAGAAAAGGCAGCCCACTACTTACACTTCCAAAACATGAGAGAAGACAAAGGTGAAGACCTACCAGAGATGATGGCGGACTTATTAGCAAGAGCCCTAGGAATTGGAAAAGAGGAGATGACAAATGAGATGGACAAGATTTATAGGGTTCACACTAATTACACAAGAAGGCATAACTTACCCAAAGAAGTTCACATTAGATTTGTCAAGAAATCAATTCGGGATGAGATATTACATAGAACAAGAGATGACCCATTAGAATACAGAGGAAGACAATTAGTGGTACTCAGAAAAGTGCCTAGAAGGGTGAGAGATTTAAGATGGCCATATCAACCTTTAACTTCTAAATTAACAAGACAAAACATCAATTTTCAATGGTTGACACCGGAAGGAATCATGGTGTCATGGCAAAAGATTCAGATTAGACACGATAGACAAAGCAGAAGAGTTCTATAGGCAGAATTTTGGTAGTGATGAAGAGTTAGAAGAGAGATAAGAGCAGAAGGTGAAATGAGAGTACAGGCAACAGAAGTAACGGATCCCCAAACTAGAGAAAAGGAAAGTGGAAGAGGAGAAAAAGTAGATAATGGAAAATACGATGAAGGCAGACTCAAAGAATATAAAGAGGCTAGACCAACAAGGACAACAAGAGCTAGATATAGGTAGAGACTCACAGGAAGAAATAGTGATTCTATCTTTGAATGTTAACAGTTTAAACTCCCCATCATAGAGGAAAAAATTCCTTAATAAACTTAATAAGATGAATTTGGACATAATAATACTACAAGAAACGCATATAAAGAGGCAACATCAACATCTATTAAAGTACCCCAAGTTGGGGAATATGTTTGTATCACTATCCCAACAAAAGGAAGGGGGGATTGTGGCATATATCAAGGAGGAAATTTCAGCAAAACAAATTTATAAGGATGATGAGGGTAGGATATTAATAATAGAGGTAATTCTGAATAAAAATAAAGTGGTTCTTGTGGGGATTTACACCCCGAATGAGGGGCAAAAATTATTTTACAAGAAGTTACACAATATTATAGGGGAGATTGAAAATGATAATATTTGTATAGTGGGCGACTTCAACGCAATAGTAGACAGAGATCTGATAGAATAAGGATATCTTAGAAATGATAAAATAAGGAAAGGAATTAGAAGGATACTACCTAACACCTTTTTTAAAATGGCGGAGGAACTGAACATTCAGGATAGCTGGAGAGAGAAATTTGGGGGAAAAATATACATACTACTCAGGTCGACACCTATTGTGGTGTAGAATTGATATGGCTTGGATGTCAACAGAACTAAAATTGGAAGTTGAGGAAGTTGCAATTGATATAAATTCTTGGGCAGACCACAATCCTATCAAAATTAAATGGAAAGGACAGAAGAAAATAAAGAGATGGACTTTAAAAAGAGCAATTTTGAATCATAAGGAATTCAAATTAAAGATGGAAGAACAAATGCACCTGTTCTTTCAGGATAATAAGAAAGAAGATACAAATTACCAAAATCTATGGGATATGGCAAAAGTTTTTATGAGAGGTATTGCAGTAGCCTATATGGCCAAGGAAAACAAACAAAAAAGGCAATGATAGAAAAGTTTGGAAGAAGAACTTAGTAGATCTGAGAGAATTACAAAAGGAACCACAAAGCCAGGATGTGAAACAACAAATTGATGTAATTAAACATAAACTGAACATTATCGAGAAGGAAAGTTTGACACAGCAAATAAAAAGTACTAAACAATTTTTTTTTGAAAATGCGAATAAACTGGGGCGTTGGCTGGCATATAGATTGAAAAAACAGAAAGATGGGAGGTGGATTAGTAAACTATGCAATGATGAGGGAAAGATAATACACCAGAACAAAGGAAAGAAAAATGTGAAATATGAGTTTTTTAAAAATTTGTATAAAGAAGAGGAATGTATAGGTGAAGAAAAGATTTTACAATACCTTCGGAAAGCAGGATTGCCCAAAGTTTCGGAAGATGTTAAAGATATGCTGAACAAGGAAATAACACCTTTAGAATTAATGGAGGCAATCAAAAAACAAAAAATTAACAAAACACCAGGCCCTGATGGACTACCTTCAGAAATATACAAAAACCATCAAGAGACATTAAGCCAGTGGTTCTCAACCTTCCTAATGCCGCGACCCTTTAATACAGTTCCTCATGTTGTGGTGACCCCCAACCATAAAATGCGTGCCAAAAGTCCGAGCGTGCGAGCGCTCACGCGCTCTCGCATGCCAGCACCCATAATGCTATGGGCACCCCCATTTGCGCATGTGCACATGACCCCCCATGCTCCTAATGTGCATGCACCTCACACTGCGCATGTGCACATGCAATCCGCACTGCGCATGTGCGTGTCCTCCATGCATGCACCCCCACTTTTTCCAAGAGGGCCGGCACGCCTCTTACCGAAGGACAACCAGTTACCAGCCCATTCCCTGGTGAGACAGCTGTTCCCAAGCTGGTGGCAGCGCTCTCGACCCCGCCACCTCGGCAGCACCATGTGTCGGGCGGGGAAGCTCACCCCTCCACCTCAGGCCCTGCATGCAGCCCGCAACCAGGAGATGTGTCACCCAGTGCAGCGCTCTTCCCTGAGGGCTGCCTACTCACCCACTCGCCAGCTGGACTGGTCTGAAAGCGGCGCGTCACCTTGCACCCGTCCTTGTCCTCCCACCTGGCCACCAGCTCCTTGATGCGAGCAGAGGGCTCAGTTACTGGCGAGAGCAGCCGCTGCCTCACTCGCCGGTGTGAGAATGACACACCGCTTCCAGGCCAGTTTGGGCAGGGACCTGAGAGCCGCGCGAGGACGGCTCACCCAAAAGAACTACAGCAGAGCCTTGCAGCTTTTATCTGCCAGCTGGCCTCTGGGTAATGCCCCTCCTCCTCCTCCTCTCCCCTTCCCCTTCCAGCAGTGTACTGTTTTTCCAAACACCCGGACCAGGCTGGGCAGCAATTCACAGGGAGGTGCCCTGATCGAGGACGCTTAGGCTTGCATAAACTGCTCCCACCCCTTTCAAAATAGCCACCCGGCGCTTCTCTCAGGCGCCCAGAGCTGGCAAGCAGTTCTTCTTCCGAGAAAGGGGGGGGGAGAGGCAGGCGCGCCAGCAGAAACAGGCTTTGGCTGCTCGTTCTGCTGCGACCCCGAACCCTTACCTGGGCTCCTCCCTGCTGGATGCAAGGCTTCCTGGGAAGCCCCCTGCACCTTTGTTGCCTCAGTCGGAGCCTGTTTCGAGAAGCGGCCCGGGGAAGTGTGGAGGTTGGGACTCAGTTGGCAAAGCGGACGCTGCACAGGGGGCGTAAGGCAAGGCACTGCCACACAAAAACACTGTTGCCGATGAAAAGCAAATGGTGTTAATATTTGTTGACGCACAAAAAGCGTTTGACAATGTTAAATGGGAGTTTATGTTGAACCAGCTAAATTATATGGAATTTGGTGAGAATTTTATAAACATGTTTAGAGCAATTTATTCGAAACAGGAAGCCAAAGTAGTAATTAATGGAGAAACAACTAAAAATTTTCAAATTCAAAAAGGCACCAGACAAGGTTGTCCACTATCACCGCTATTGTTTATACTATCATTAGAAATTTTGACTAGAATAATTCGGGAAGACAACCAAATTAAAGGTTTAGAAATTAAGAAATAAATTTTTAAAGTACATGCCTTCGCAGGCGACCTTGTCTTTATCATAGAAGAGCCCCTACAGTCTGGTGTAAGGCTAATGGAAGTACTGGGAGAATATGGGGAAGTAGCGGGATTGAAGATAAATAAGGAGAAAATGAAAAAGCTAGTAAAAAATATGACTAAATTGCAAGAAAAGGAATTGGCCGGGAAACTAAACAGTCAGATAACAAAAAAAGTGAGGTATTTAGGAATTCATATGACTGCGAGATGTATTATACTTAAAGGGGACAACTACAATAAATTAATTGAACAAATTAAAATGGATTTAGATAGGTGGAAAAATTTGCAACTCTCCTTTATGGGAAGAATTGCAACCATAAAGATGAATGTTTTACCCAAAATACTCTTCCTATTTCAATGCATACCAATCAGATTAAAAAAGGAATTTTTTACAAATTTGAACAAAATTATATCGAAATTCATTGGCAAGGTAGAAAACCAAGAATCAAACTAAAACTATTACAGGATGCTAAGGGAAGAGGGTGATTTGGCCTTCCAGACTGGAAAAAATATCATCAAGCAGCAACACTTGTATGGGTGAGTGACTGGATACATCTAAAAAATAGGAAGCTGTTAACGCTGGAAGGCCATGACATACAGATAGGGTGGCATGCTATCCTCTGGGAAGAGAAATACAAGGTTCACCGGTACTTCCAGAAGCACTTTATTAAACGGGCACTTTTAGACGTCAGGGTTAAACTAAGTAATGTAATTATATGGAAGTTCCGAATTGGATATAGACATTGGAGATGCTCACACACCCAAATTTTATTATGTCAGGAAGAGTAGTTACATACAAAGATTTGTTAAATGAAAGAGGAGAATTGAAATCCAGGAATAAATTGAAAGAGGAAGGAATCGAACTTGAATGGTGGGCAAAATACAATCAAAATACATAAAAGACAAGAAAGAATGGGGCATAAAAATAGAGCTAACAGAATTATATAAAATTGTATTAAGAACAGAGGAGAAGGCAATAAGGAAATTATATCATTTATTGGAACAAGATATGTTAAAAGAACAAGTAAAAGAAACTATGTTAATTTGGAGCAAATATTTTGGCTATAGCATTGATCTGGACAATTGGCATGATCTATGGGAAAGAAACATAAAATTTACTCTAGCTACTACGTACAAAGAAAATTTATACAAGATGTTCTATAGGTGGCATCTCCCACCCACAAGTCTAGCAAAAATAAGTAAAAAATATTCATCAATGTGTTGGAAGTGTGAGGCAGTGCCAGAGACTTTTTACCACATGTGGTGGGAATGCCCAAAAGCTATAAAATTTTGGCATCAGATAAAACAATGGTTAGAAGAGATATTAACGGAAAATATAGAATCAAAACCAGATTTTTTTTTACTGGGCATCATAGAAGGCAACTACAACAAGGGTACAATTTATCTAATGTTACATATTTTAACAGCAGCTGTCAGGTATGCTTCCTTCAAAGTCTAGGAAAGAATGACCCAGACTCCATTGTTCATAGAGAAAGATACTTTTACTAGAAGATGAAATGAACGCAACCAAAGGAAAGCTAGAACTAAGGCAATAGGTGCGAAAAGTGCATATACAAAGCGTCCCCTCCCACAGTCTATCGTAAATCATCCAATCCAAAGGTCTCTCAGGGGTCAGGTGGAAGCACGTCCAGCACCGTCATCAATCAGGAATGCCACGACAGTTGCCCGACCCCCTTTTCAAAGATACAGTTTCGTTTCTTCTTTGGGTTTCATTTTTGACTCTCTCCTCCAGCTTTGCATCCCCAGCCCCCTGGTTCCTAGCTCTCCCCCCTCCCGTTACTATGGCAGCCAAAGCAGTGAAAGCGGAGGCTGACAGCAGCAAGATTGACTTTTGCACAAAAATGGAAAAATAAAGAGACCCCCACAGAAGAAGTGTTAGCTAAAATATTAACTTGTGTGGAAATGGACAGACTGATTCTGGAACTTAAAGATAAGAACGAAACAGAGTATTATGAAATCTGGACAAATTTTATTACTGGCTTGACAGGAGGAGGAATGCTGGGATAAATGATTATTGATGAGTAGAATGTTTAGAAGTGTTTATGCTAGTTTTCTGTGTTAGATAAGATCGAATTTGGTATTATAACTTTCACAGATGTAAGAATCTACATGTTTGAAACATGATAAATAGTATAAACTTGTATAGAGATCTTGATGACAGGTTTTGGAACCCCGAGAGATGGCATGCGTCAAAGAGGGGATTAAGGGTTTTTTTAAATGCATTGCTAACTAAAATTTTAAGGGGTTCAGGGATGACCAGAGTGGGAGTGGGGGAGAACCCACTGGGGTCAAGGCCGGGTCTGGCAGAGGGCAGCGGCATTAGGGATACAGGGTTGGACACCAGGGAGGGGGCTAGAGCTCGACCTTACGAGGGCCGTATGATCTGTACTGTGGGTGGGAGGGGCAGATATGGTGGAAGCGGGGGGGGCATATCATGTTATGGGAGTGCGCTCTTGCTACCTTCGATCGATTGCGCACTCCGGTCCCCAAGGCTTTACTCGTTCCCCAGGTAGCACAGACTCTCAGGGCCTGGGCCTTCGGCTGCTGTTGTGCAACACCAGATCCGTGGTAAATAAGGCCCCCCTCATTTACAATCTTATTCAGGAGGGGGGAGCGGATCTGGAGGCTATTACGGAGACCTGGTTGGGCCCAGAAGGGGGGGTGCCCCTGGTTGAAATGTGCCCACCAGGTTTCCGGGCATTTCATCAGCCGAGGGCCCAGGGTAAGGGCGGGGGGGTGGCGGTTATTATTAAAGAAAGTCTATGTCTGAGGGAGACCACTGTACCTCAGATAGCCGGATGTGAGTCCCTCCTTGTGAAGTGGGGTTGTGGGATGCAGATGGGCCTGCTGATTACATACTTGGCTCCCTGCTGCGTGGCAGCGGCCCTGCCCGAGCTGCCTGATGTGATAGTCGGGGTGGCGGTTGATACCCCCAGGCTTATGGTTATGGGGGATTTCAACCTGCCATCTGTCAGCGAAATGTCTATGGCGGCTCAGGAGTTCTTGGCTTCCATGACGGCCTTGGACCTGACCCAATTAGTTCAAGGCCCTACTCACATGGGGGGACACACTCTGGACTTGACTTTTGTCTCTGGTCAGTGGCAGAGTGATCTGGAAAGGGGATTTAGTCATCGAGCCCTTGTCATGGTCTGATCACTCCCTCCTTCGCATGGACTTTCGAACCGCTACACCTCACCGCAGGGAGACGGAACCGACGAGATGGTTCTGTCCCAGGTGCCTGATGGACCCGGATAGGTTCCTGACAGAGCTTGGGCCATTCCCTGAGACTCTGGCTCACGGCGTGACTGAAGAGTTGGTGGCCACCTGGGATAGGGCGGCCGCCAGAGCTTTGGATTGTGTCGTGCCTTTGCGGCTTCTGACCTGGTGCCGATCACAACTGGCTCTCTGGTTCTCCGAGGAGGTGAGAGAGATGAAGCACTAGAAAAGATGCCTGGAGAGTGATTGGAGGGCCAGTCGCTCCAAATCTGACTGAACATTGGTGAGGTCTCATATTAAGATCTACCTAGTGGCGATAAAAGCGGCAAAATTTAACTATTTTTCCACTCTTATCGGGTCTGCAGAGAACCGCCCAGCAGCCCTGTTTAGGGTGACCCGCTCCCTCCTTCATCTGGGAGTGAGGGAAGACTCCTTGCAGGGCAGGGCTGAGGATTTTGTGCAATTCCTGCATGACAAAGTCACTCAGATTCGGGAAGGTCTGGACTCTGATTGGGTAGATCCGGATGGAGTGATGGAGGGTAATCTTGAGAATGTTATCTGGAAGGGGTTTGATCCTGTGACTCCCGAGGACGTGGACAGGATTCTGGGGAGGCTTAGCGCTGCCACATGTTTATTGGATCCATGTCCCTCCTGGTTGGTGCTGGCCTCCCGGGAGGTTACACGAGGCTGGCTCCAGGGATTAATGCTTCTTTGAGTGAGGGTTACTTCCCCCCTCTTTGAAAGAGGCAGTGGTGAGGCTTCTCCTCAAGAAGCCTTCCCTGGACCCAGCTATACTAGCGAATTATCGACCAGTCTCCAACCTTTGCTTCGTGGTGAAGGTTGTTGAGAGTGTGGTGGTGCGACAACTGCCCCAGTACCTGGATGAAGCCGATTATATAGACCCGTTCCAGTCGAGCTTCAGCCCAGGGCACAGCACGGAAACGGCATTGGTCGCATTGGTTGATGATCTCTGGAGGGCTCGGGACAGGGGTTGCTCCTCTGTCCTGGTCCTATTAGATCTCTCAGCGGCTTTTAATACCATCGACCATGGTATCATGCTGCGGCGATTGGAGAGGTTGGGAGTGGGGGGCACCGTGTTGCGGTGGTTCTCCTCCTTCCTCTCTGACTGTGTGCAGTTTGTGTTGGCAGGGGGGCAGAGATCAACCCCGAGGTGCCTTGTATGTGGGGTGCTGCAAGGGTCAGTTGTCTCGCCCCTTCTGTTCAACATTTATGTGAAGCCGCTGGGCAAGATCATCCGTGGTTTCGGGGTGAGATTCCATCAGTACGCTGACGACACTCAGCTGTACATCTCCACTCCTGACCACCCCAATGATGCCCTTGAAGTGATGTCCCGATGCCTGGAGGCCATGTGGATCTGGATGGGGAGAAACAGGCTCAAACTCAAACCCTCCAAGACTGAGTGGCTGTGGCTCCCGGCGTCCCGGTATAGTCAGCTGGCGCCATCACTGACTATTGGGGGTGAGACCCTGGCCCCCTCAGAGAGGGCTCACAACTTGGGCGTTCTCCTGGATGCACGGCTGTCTTTGGAAGATCACATGATGGCCGTGGCCAGGGGAGCTTTCTATCGGGTTTGCCTGATGCACCAGCTGCGTCCCTTTCTGGACCGGGATGCCCTGCGCACAGTCACTCATGCCCTCATCACGTCCTGTCTGGACTACTGCAACGCTTTCTACATGGGGCTCCCCTTGAAGAGCAATCGGAGGCTCCAGCAGGTCCAGAATGCGGCCACACAGGTGGTTATGGGTGCAACTCAGCGCGCCCACGTAACACCCCTCCTGCGCGAGCTGCACTGGCTCCCGTTGGTCTTCCGAGTGCGATTCAAGGTGTTGGTCACCACCTTTAAAACGCTCCATGGCTTAGGACCGGGGTATATATGAGACCGCCTTCTGCCATCAACAACCTCCCACCGGCCAATACGCTCCCACAGAGAGGGGCTCCTCAGGGTGCCATCGGCCAAACAATGCCGACTGGTGACACCCAGGGGGAGAGCCTTCTCTGTGGGGGCACCAGCCCTTTGGAATGAGCTGCCCCTAGAGCTTTGTCTTAGCCCTGACCTGCGTACTTTCCGCTGTGCCCTTAAGACCCTTCTGTTTCAGCAAGCCGGACTGGCCTGATGTGAATTTTAAATGGGTGTATGTTTGTTTTAATTTGAGGGCCAAATTTTATATATTTGATTTTAATTGATTTTAAATTTTATAAATTTATGTGTTTTAATATGGCTGTACACCACCCTGAGTCCCCCGGGAGAAGGGCGGTATAGAAATCTAATAAACTTGAAACTTGAAACTAGATAAGGAATTGTATTAATTATAAGGTAAAACTTGACAAAAATGTTTAAACTGGAGACGCCACACCATGTCCAATGTTTTTAATTTGTATTATTAATAAAAAACTTTTTAAAAAAACCTGGTAGCTGTTGGTAGGCTTGGGCAACATCCAGTTTAGCGGAGACCTTACCCACACCCAGAGAGTGCAGCAGATGTTGGACTACGGGCACCAGGTATGCATTTTGCTGTAACTCTTTATTTAATGTACATTTATAGTCTACACAGATGCGGATAGAACCATCCAGCTTCACAGGGGTCACAACTGGACTCTCCCATTTTGTGTGGTCGACCGGTTCCAGGATTCCTTGGCTGATGAGCTTGTCGAGTTGCTCATCAACCTTTGAGCGCAAGACGAATGGTACTCTTCGCAGCTTCATTTGGATCGGAGCAACCTGGGGGTCAAGGTTGAATGAGATGGGTGTGCCCATATACCTGCCCAGGTTTCCGTCAAAGATGTCTGCAAAATCAGAGATTAAGGCCTTGATATCAGAATCACTGATGAAGTTGATCGTCAGGGTGGCAATTAATCCCGTTCCCCTTTGGGTAATTGCACTTAATTAGAGACGGACCGTGGCTTTTCCTTGAAGTATACTTTTTAAGAAAAATAAACCCAAGATACATTCTAATAAAACACATTTTATTATAAAGAAGTAAAAATGATCTTACTAGCTATTAATTACATCTTGGCAGCGTTCCTGCCTTACCTCTTGGCAGGCGAACAAAGAAAATTAGAAGAAAGTGAAAGAATGTGGACACGCGCAGTAGCTTAGAGATAAGGTGCTAGCAGCTACCATAAGTCTTAGAGTTCAAGCACAGCTGGCAAACACAAAGAACGCAGTGACAATCCCCTTCTTTGCCAGTTGAGCGAATATCAGGTACATCATCAAATAAGGCACATCTTCTTACGCAGATA
Source organism: Ptyas mucosa (assembly GCA_012654045.1). NCBI lineage: Eukaryota > Metazoa > Chordata > Lepidosauria > Squamata > Colubridae > Ptyas > Ptyas mucosa. The sequence continues at coordinate 128,790 of WNWU01012415.1, forward strand.
CTCGTGTTGAGCTGCTGGAAGCGGTTTGTTGAGCATATCAGCAATCTGATCATACTGCAATTTAACAAAACCTTGTTTCACTAATTGTTTTATGTTTTGATAACGGATGTCAATGTGTCTGGACCTAGAACCTGTGAAATGTGATTCAGAAATATAAACCACCGATTCATTGTCTTCCATCATGGTGATTGGTCGGATCGGACGTGTCCAGATATCTGTGACCAAAGCATCAAACCACGTTAGAGAATTACATGCATCTGAAACACAAGCATATTCAGCCTCAGTAGATGAACAAGAAACAAAATTCTGTTTACGCACTTGCCAGTAAACAGGACATCCATTTAAGAACATCATATAACCTGAAGTACTTTTACGTGATTTCTTATCACTTGCCCAATCAGAATCTGCATAACAACATAATTCTGCATAATCAGTATGTGTCGGTTCTAACAATAACTTCATATGTTTAGTGTGCTTTAGGTATTTCAATAATTTCTTAACGCATGTCCAATGAAACTGTTTTGCCTTACCTACGTGTCGAGACAAGAGATTAACACTAAGTGCAATGTCGGGTCTGGTCCAACTACTAATGTATAATAGTGACCCAATGACTGAACGATAAAGTTTTTGATCCTCAAACTCAGGACTTGGTTCATGTGTTAAGTTGTGAAAATCTGTTTGCATGGGTGTCTTTGTTGTGTTAGCATCCTTCATGTTGCAATGATGCAAAATTTGTTCAATTTTATCTTCTTGTGAAAGACTAAACCCCTTCTGTGTTTTGTCAATCTGAACACCTAAATAAGTGTTAACATGACCTAAAGATTTCAATGTGAAGTATCTCTGCAAAGCTTTAGCAAAATTCTCACTCATCTGCTTATTTGGACCAATATAAACAATGTCATCAACATAAACAAGAACTATTTCATATGCATTGTTAGATCTTTTTGTGAACACGCACTCATCAGTTTCGGACTTCATAAAGCCCCTTGAATTTAGTTTGTCAGTAAGACATAAGTACCACATTAAACCAGACTGTTTCAGACCATAAAGACTTTTTTGTAGAAACCAGGTATCCCCTTCTTGCTGTCGGAACCCTGAAGGACCTCTCACGTAGATCTCTTCATCTAGGTCAGCATGTAGATAAGCCGTGTCAACATCGAACTGGAAAACTTCTAAACCAAGGATAGTTGCAGTTGGTAAAGCAATTTTTACACTTTCAGTCCGGACTGTCCGTGAGTAGGTATTTGTGTAGTCCTCAGGATAACGTTGAGCGAAACCCTGAGCTACAAGTCTGGCCTTGTACAGTGAATCACCATTTGGCTTCTTTTTGATTCTGTAGACCCATCGAGTGCCAATGACATTTTTGTTTGCTGGAGGTTTTGCAGGTGTAAACACCTTAAGTTTCTTTAGACTGTCCATTTCAACCTGCATTGCCTCATACCACTTCTCTTGCTCTGAATCAGGAAGATGCTTGATTTGTGTGAACGTATCAGGTGGAAGTGTAACATTACAAATCAAAGGCAAGGGTGTTTTTGTCAGTTGCCACGAATATCACTGTGGAGGGATCCCCTTTGTGGCCCTCTTGGAACGTCTCAGAACAACAGTCCATTCTTCTTCTGCTTCATCCTCGTCCTCACATTCGTCGCTGGCGTCAGCATCAGCGGCTTGCGAAGACGGAACATCAGGTTGAGAAGAACTAGTGGAATCCTGATCATCGATCTGCGCGGCATCAGCAGTATCATCTCTAGGAAAATAAACTCCAGGATCATTGGAATGAATCCTGGACCAGTCAACATCTTCCTCAAAATTAGCAGATTGGGAAATCACTATTACATATCCGGAGTCAATAAATTTGCTCCACTTTGAATTATCATCGATACCCATAAATCTCAATCTCTTTGCTGCTGGACCTCCTTTTCTTCTTTGAGCTAAGGAAATATTCACCATAGCGTATGAACCAAAAATATGGAGGTTTTCGAGATCGGGCTTGTAACCATACGTCATGAAGAAAGGAGTCTGATTTATCACACTGCTCCAAGTATGGTTGACAATGTAATTTGCATATTTGATAGCTTAACCCCAGTATGGCATACTGAGGTTGGCGTCTTCTAAGAGACAACACATCATGGTTTGCAGGACCCCTTGTCATCGTTCTACAACTCCATTATGAGCCGGTGTGTAAGGAGGCGAGGTCTGCTGAAGAATTCCATTCTTACGCATCCAGTCCTGGAAACACTGGGACATGAATTCAGCACCACGATCACTTTGGATTCTGGCGATGTGAACTTGGTGTTGGGTAGAAACAAGAGCTGCAAAGTCTTTAAAGATCTGAAAGGTCTCAGATTTTTCTTTCATGGGATATACATATCCATATCTAGAGTAATTATCAACAATTGTTAAAAAATATTTTTTACCACCAAGTGTTGGCGGAAAAGGACCTACTATGTCAGTGTGAACCAAATCAAAAATGCGTGTTGACAGGTGTGTAGCGCGTTTGGGAATGGCTGCTGCTTTGGATTTGGCTTTCTTGCAGACAGCACAATCCAAAAACACCTTACACCCCTTTAGATCCAAACCTTTTGCGAACTCCAGCATTTTCCTAAGAACACAAAAACTGGCATGCCCCAATCTTCTATGCCACTTATGGATACACCTGTAATGCAAAAGTTTACCAGTTAGTGAATTCTCAACATTAACAGTTTTATGAGGAACCTCGGGCTTGCTCTGAGCAACCTGTTTCTTAATTTTCTTTTTGTTGGCTTTAGGAGCCTTTGGAGTAGCAACAGGATCTCTCTCTGGAACATCTCTCTCTGGGCCTGTGCTCTGCTCCTTTGGAGTTTGTATACTTGCCTGTGCTTGCAGTTTTGGCTTTATGTAATAAACACCACCAATTAACATGGTTTCAGCAACAATATCTCCATTTTTAACTATATAACTTGCTTTTTCAAGGTGGTGCACCTGGAACTTTAACACTATAGACAAGTGACTCTGACTAAGCAAATTACTATTTGCTGTTGGTATGTAATAAACATCAGGGATGAATGCATCGAGCTCTTCAACATAAACAGTTCCTTTTCCTCTGACCTGACAAGGATGATTGGAAAAAGAATAAAGTTCACATAGTTCAGGTTCAGGCTCGTGCATCTCTGTAAAAAGTTCCTTTCTGTAAGTAACATGCAACGCTGCACCAGTGTCCAAAGTCCACAAAAGCCGTCTGTCGTACTCTGGATGAGGTTGTGGATCGTTGGTTAAAGCCAATGTGGCGAGTGGAGTTTGTGGATCACGCCTTGGACCATGACGACCTTGTCTTCCGCCTCTGCCTCTGCCTCCTCTGGAATTTGTTACTCTGGGCTGGTACAAGATGGGAGCTGGAACTCGTTGGGGACAATCCCGTGTGGCATGTCCCACACAATTACAGATGTAGTATGTTGGCATCCTTGGTACGTAGGCCCTTCCTTGGAAGGGACGCCTCGCTGGAGCTCTTGCTGTGGGTGGTCCTCTCAAATGTGGCGTGGCTAACATGAGTGCTTCTTCTTCAGTTAAAAGTCTGCATACATAGTCCACTGTGCGTTGAGCAATAGGCACCTGATTAATCTTTGTAATGGCATCTTTCCATTCATAATTCAATGAGTTAATGATAATGCTGATCATTTGAATATCATCAATAAGATAGCCTCTTTCTCTCAACTCTTTTCTCATTCCTTTCACTTTGGTTAAATGTCTTCCAATTTGTTCACCAGGTTTCAATCTCGAACCATGGAACTCAGACATGAGCAAACATGAAGATTCAATTGAAACAGGCCTGTAGCAATTTTCCAATTGGACCCCAATTTGTTGGGCTGTTGCATCAGACAGAAAAGTAACCTGCAGTTCAGTATCCATGGACATCAATAATGTTGTGCAAGCTTTAGTCTCTAAGTCTCTTATTGTAGGAGTCCATGGCTGGGCAGGAGGATTAAAAACCATACAGTGAGTACCTTCTCTGTGGAGCAATAGGCCAACCTCACTGACCCAGGCCTTATAATTCTGTCCTGACATCTTCAATTTTGACTCACCAGCCAGTGGAGCAACAGAAGATGCTAGTTGAGGAATATACATTTGGTATGCTGGCTGTGCCGGTAAAAATACTTCTTGTGCTTCTTGTGGACCCAAAAATGGCCCTGGTTGTGCTGCTGGAGGTGGACCAGGAGCTGGTCCTGGTTTTACGGCTGGAGGCACTGGTACATGCACTTGAAAATGTGGCTGCTGTATTGGGATTTGCTGTGCTCCAGCTGCTACTTGCATTTGAGCTTGGAGCTGTTGCCTTTGAGCTGCAATATTAACATGGCCTGCTGGAGACGCAGTCATTTGCCTTTGCTGCATTAAGTATTGTTGTCCTCCATCTAAAAGGACACCAGCACCACCAGGGGGTGCTGAAGATTGGGCCTGTGGAGACACTTGTTGCATTGCAGTCTGAATATCTGAGTGAGTTAAGGACATGTTTGATAAAGTCCGATGCAATACTTGTAATTGTTCTTGCAATCTGCCATGCATGTCGGCTTTCTCTAGTAAATTACTTTCGCCAGTAGATAGTGCTGCAACTTTAGTTTTAGGCTGCTCAGTTAACTATTCTGCCTGCGTGGCATGATGTATAATTTGAGAAGAGAGAACGTCATGTGACAATTGTGATGTGTACACAGCTCTCTGTTCTGATTTGCCTGACACAATACCCTCTTGGGGGTGTGGCTTTGGCTTCGAAGAAGGAGCCAATATGGTGGTTTCAGGAATTTTAAAAGCAAGAGACTCTCTCTTATCTGGCTGGAGCATAGATAAAGCCATTTTTGCCTGGGATAGCTCACGTTCAAAAAATTCTATTTGATCATGATAGCTTTTCATAGCTTGCTCAGGCCGGGAGAGCTTCGAGCTTCAAGGAGAATAATAAATTACTTCTCTCTCTGTGTGGGAGGAAAAATGCTCAGCCGTTTGTGAAAACTTTGGCCTTGCACCAAGCGTTTCAAATTCAAAAGGTTCTTGGAGAACTGTTTGAGAGCATGCATAGTCAGAAGGGGACGTCACTGACCTCAGTTGCAGCACATTGCCTTCAAAAGTAGCTTTTCTGTCCTCTTCCTCCTGAAGCCTCTGTAAGAGCATTTTGTCCGTTTCTTCTACACCCCCCACGGCTCCTTCTAGTTGGGTGGCTGAAGCGAGCGGCTGGAAACCTGAAAGCCTTTTTTCTATCTCCTCTTCGTCGGACAGATTCAAATCACTTGTAGAGAACGCTCTGAGTTTCATTTTCCCTTTTTTCTTTGTTTTTGGCATCTTAGCAGTCAATTAATCAGCGTTCCGCAGTCGCTAAATTAATCATCTGTCTAATTAGCCTAGACACTTATCATCAAAGTAACAAGCAAGGAAAAAGCCATAAATCAATCCAAAACCATCCTCTGCTACCACGTGTCAGGGTGGCAATTAATCCCGTTCCCCTTTGGGTAATTGCACTTAATTAGAGACGGACCATGGCTTTTCCTTGAAGTATACTTTTTAAGAAAAATAAACCTGAGATACATTCTAATAAAACACATTTTATTATAAAGAAGTAGAAACGATCTTACTAGCTATTAATTACATTTTGGCAGCGTTCCTGTCTTACCTCTTGGCAGGCGAACAAAGAAAATTAGAAGAAAGTGAAAGAATGTGGACATGCGCAGTAGCTTAGAGATAAGGTGCTAGCAGCTACCATAAGTCTTAGAGTTCAAGCACAGCTGGCAAACACAAAAAACGCAGTGACAATGATGCCAGTGATTTCCAGACCCAGGGAGGAGAACCAGTCCAGTCCTAGGAGACTCAGTAGGGAGCCGTCCACTACAGGCAGTTGCAGTGGACCCGAGAAGGACATCCAACATGGAACCAAGACGGAATTTCATGACAGTGAGAACAATTAATCAATGGAACAGCTTGACTCCCAGAGTTGTGGGTGCTCCATCGCTGGAGGGTTTCAAGAAAAAATTACACCACCATTTGTACAAGGTGGTGTAAGGTCTCCTGCCTTGAGCAGGGGGTTGGACTGGAAGACCTCCAAGGTCCCTTCCAACCTGATATGACATTCTGAAATACTGAGAATAAAGGACTGTACTAAACAATGTGAAATCAGTTCACTATGACCTTAACAAGATGTTAAATACATTAACAACAAGAGAATTTGTCAGGGTATGTAGATTTAATAGCTGTAAACTGATGGAAGGTTGTAAGTGGAAGCAACTAAAGGCTGATGCAATGGGAATGAGGCAGCAGGGTTACTGCCACTTTAAGAAGCTGGGTAAGAAGCTGCCTATATAAGGGAAGCTATTAGAGGGCGTCTCTCTTCTCCTCATGTTCTCTCTCGTTGTGTATCTCATTGCTCTCCTTGTGTCAGTAGCTGTATGATAAGGTATTTACCATGTATAAGTCTGTATATATTTAGCTGTACATAAAATCACTGTTAATTATCTAAAGGCTCTGTGTGCTGTGTTTTGCTCCTGGGTTTATCTCATAATACTAGTCACGCTGCCTAAACGCTGACAGGTTATGGGCCCAGTCCCGAGAGAAGGCTAGAGTAACTAGTGAGCCTAGAGAGAAGAGCATCCCAGTGTGAGCTTGCACCAGAGTAAGTGGTTTAAACATGGTTAGCAGGCAGCATGACCTCTGTCGGTGTAATGGGAGGAGGTTTTCTGGTGTCTCGGCTGAATGAGACCAATTACCTCTCCTGGAATGTGAAGATGGAGATGTACCTGCGGAGGGAGGAGTTGTGGACGATTGTTACTGATCCACCAGCAGTCCTGGATGATGGAGATCAGAGAAAAAATGAAAAGGCATTAGCCAGCATAATCCTTGCCTTGGAAGATAGTCAGCTTATACACATGAGTGGTCTCTAGTCTGTGAAAGAGTGCTGGGAGGCGTTGCGCTGCATGTATGTGAGAGAGACTGTGGGCAGTAAAGCGTTGCTGACTAGGAGGCTGTATAAGGCACAGCTGAAGCCAGGAGTGTGTGTGTCTACACATTTGCAGAACATGAGACGGACATTCCTCGAGTTGGAATTAAGGGGAATGACATATACGGAGGCACACAAAGTGTATGTAGTGCTTAGTTCCTTGGATAGTTCATGGGACATTCTTGTGAACAGCCTTGAGTCCATGCAACAACAGGACTTAACGATGGCGTACTTGACTGGTCGGTTGTTGGAGGAGGAGCAGAAACGGCTAGAGAGGAGACCAGGAAAGGGAGGAGAGAGCGTTCAGCACAAATCAGCATCTGCAACAGTCCAGGATGCTGGCAGAGCAGCTGAAAGAGTTAACTTTGCGAAGAGATGCTACACGTGTGGTTCTACTGAACATCTCCAGAGATGCTGTCCTGAGAGGAGGATCAGAGGGGCAGCGAGACAAGGGAGCAGAATTAATCAGCGAATGTGGAGCAGTTCTCCAGTGTCATTTTCCCTGGCAGCATCAACAACTGAACACAACAGGAATATGTGGTTGTTGGACAGTGGGGCAAGCCAACATATTGTTAATGATCCACATGTGTTTTCTGGTTTGAAACCAGCACGGAAAACGTGGGTTAGTCTGGCTGATGGACAGAAAGCTGCTGTAAAAGGGGAAGGTAATGTGTATGCACCAGAAATAGATGCTACATTGTACAACGTGTTATATGTACCTGCTTTAGAGCATAATTTATTAAGTATATTTATGTTAGACAGGCAGGAGTATGAAATAATATTTGCTGGGGGACTATATACAATTAAGAAGAATGGACAGGTATGTGCACAAGGTGTTAAAAAGGATGGTCTGTATGTTCTGGGAATTCAAGAACATAATTGTGCACATGTACTTAAGAATGTTTCTACACATGACAACTGTATACACCTGTTACATAGAAGATTAGGGCATGCAAGTTTTAACATGTTGAGGAAAATGCCGGATATAACGGAGGGGCTGAAATTAAAGAAATGTAATGCATATTTGGATTGTTCTGTATGTAAGGAATCAAAAGCTAAAATTGTTAATTGGTAGGATCTAGCCCAATAACTCTCAATACAAAGTAGCGATTGTTGTAGTTTATTTATTTATTTGTGGTCATAAATATATCACAGGCCTGAGTTCACACTAGTAACTGACCTATGTCCTTTCTTCTCAGGTATATGGCTGGAACTGACCTGGTACCCATGTGGATGATCCTTTTGTACCCAGGGGGAGGAGTCAAGGTAAGGTGGGATTGTGGGAGTGATGGGTTGTGTAGTAGTATTAACCCTTGCTAGACTATGGAGCAATAGGGGCATATGTAAGTTAGACATTTTACGTGACAAAACCCCCTCTAAATGTCTAACTGGTGGTGAGTACCTGACTTCTGTATATATAGATGCACATATGATTTACATGTAGACACATAGTTTTGACATAAGGTATGCGTGTTGTTTGTGTTGTAATGGTTTGGTGAGTATGTCAGCTGTTTGCTCCTCGGTATCGCAATGTATGGCCTTGATGAAACCTATCTCTGAGAGTTGCCTGACGTGTTTGCATTTTATATCTATGTGGCGTGACCTTTGACCAACGGTGTCGGCTTTTGATATTTCGATGGAGGCTTTATTGTCCTCGTGGATGACTATAGGGTACAATGGTGCTGTCCAAATGTCATTGAGTAGGTCATCGAACCAGGTTAGGTTGTTGGCGGCCTTGGACATGCAGACAAACTCTGCCTCGGTGGTGGAGGTGGCCACTAGTTTTTGTTTACCTGTATACCAGTGTATGGGGCTGTTGTTGAGGAAGAAAATGTATTCAGAAGTGCTTTTCCGGATTTTGATGTCTCCTGCCCAATCGGTGTCTGCGTAGCATGATAGTTTTAGTTCTGTGGATATGTCGGGTTCAAGGCATAAGTAGGCATCAGCACTGTATTTTAAATATTTGAGTATCTTCTTGATGGCATCCCAGTGGTAGACTGTGGGTCGGCTGACATGACTGGATAACAGGTTGACTGCTAATGCAATATCGGGCCTTGTCCAGTTAGCTATGTACAGTAGTGAGCCTATGGTAGATCTGTATAATTTGTTATCTGTGAATGGCTCTGCTTCATTGTACATATTCTTTAGGAAGTCCGGCTGCATGGGGATTTCGCTAGGTTTGGCTTCTGACATATTACATTTGTGTAACAGCTCTATGATTTTCTCCTTTTGGGATAGTCGGAAACCCTTGTTTGTTTTGATTATGTGGACCCCTAAGTACTTATCTACTGTCCCCAATGATTTTAGTGAGAAATGTTTTCTCAGTTCAGCAGCAAAATTATCACATTTGGATTTCTGTTTCCCTATGTATAATATGTCATCTACGTAAACAAGGACATTTTCGATTGACCCTTTTTCCCCTTTTATGAAGAAACATTTGTCTGCTGAGGTGGCTGTGAAACCCATGTCAACTTGCAAAGCTTTCAAGTTGCCATGAGCAGGAGGGAGGGAGAACTGATAGAGCTGATTGATTTCTCTAACTGAAGATACATTCCATACATGCTTCCGTACTGCAATCAGAAGGAGGGTGTTGGATTTCACAGCCAGCCAAAGTGGTTAATTGGAGAATGTGATTTATGACATGGCCAGGAAGGAGGGGAGAGACAGGGTCATAGGGGAACGTAAATCTATGTGGGATTAGTTCTAACTGCATCCGAATATTGCCGAAATGGTGCTCCTAATAAATGACTGTATTTCTTTTGAAGTTTGGCTCATGGGTCATGAATTAATTAGGGCATCTTTCAGAAACTTCACAACCCATTGACTTGAGGGCCCTGGCTAGGCAGTCATACCATCTTTTGCCAGACTTCCTGAGACCGTATAAACTTTTGTTTAGGAGCCAAGTGCTACCTTTCCCATCGTCAATTCCTGGTGGGGCCTTGACATAAATTTTCTTGTCTAAATCAGCATGCAGGTATGCTGTTTGTACATCGAACTGATATACCCCTAGTCCTAGTATGGAAGCTATTACTAGGGCGCTCTTGACACTCTCGGCTCTGACTGTGGGGGAGTAGGTGTCTGTGTAGTCCTCTGGGTATTTTTGGGCAAAACTTTGGGCAACCAGTCTTGCTTTGTATAATACCTTGTTATCTTCTAGTGGTTTAATCTTGTATACCCACTTAGTCCCAATTGGTTTTTTATCTTCCGGCGCTTTGGCCAGTGTATATACTTGTAGGTCCTTGAGGCTCCTCATTTCCCTTTCCATGGCTTGCTCCCATTTTTCTTTTTCTTCTTGAGGAAGTTTGAGTATTTCCTCATATGAGTTGGGGGTGATGTTTGTCTGTATGGAGATGATGTAATCCTCGAGTCTCTTTGGTGTTTTATTTCTGTTTGCTCTGACTGGCCTGTCCGGTGGTGTGTCTGTCTCGTAGACATTTGGCTTCTTTATCTGTGAGTTTGTCAATGCTTAGTGTGGGGTGTCCTTCCTTCCATTCCCCAATCTTGAGTTCATGATGTTTGGGTTTGTGGGTTTTGGTTTCCCCAGTTTTGTCTGCATCCAGGTCCCTTTCTCTCTGCTTGAGTTTGGATATGTCTCCCCCAAAGAAGATGTCATTGGAGTGCAGTTTTGACCAGTTGGAGTGTTCATGAAAATCTGCTGATCTTGACACCACGAATTTGTTGTTGCTGTCTATGAATCTGAAGCCTTTTGTTCCTGGTTCGTATCCCATGAACCTTAGTCTCTTGGAGACCCTGTCTCCTTTTCTTCTTAACTGTTTGGGTATATGGACATCTGCTGGAACACCAAACACATGCAGATGTGCCAGGTTGGGCTTCCTTTTGTACATCATCTCATACGGTGTTTTGTCAATTATGCTGGACCATAGTCTGTTTAATGTGTAATTTGAATAATGGAGAGCTTCTGACCAGAAGGCTTGGCCCATCCCTGCATCTTCTAGGACACATCTCATCATGGTTTGGAGGACGCCATTTTTGCATTCTACCACACCGTTTTGGAAGGCCGAAAATGGGGAGGAGGTGAAATGCAGTATGCCGCGTTCCTTCAACCATTTTGAAAAGTCCCTGGACATGAACTAGGAACCGCGGTCTGTCATTATCTGTCTGACTCTGGTATCCTGTTGAACCTCCACCCTCTTATAGAATTCTTTAAATCTTTGGAACGCCTCATTTTTGTGTTTAAGTGTGTATACAAAACCGTAGTGGCTAAAGTCATCCACAATGGTTAAGAAAAACCTCTCCTTGTACCTGATAGATGGTTTCAGTGGCCCTACCAGGTCCATGTGTATTAATTGAAAAGTGGAGTCAGCAGTTCGTCCTGATTTCTTTGGTCTCGGCCTAGCCTTGATATTTGAGCATTTACAGACAGAACACTCAAGGTAATTTTCACAACTCTTTACTTTCAAACCTTCAGTACATTCCAACATTTTTTTGATGACCGGGAACGCAATGTGGCCTAGTCTCCTATGGAGGAGGTGAGCGCAATTATCGTGGACGGGTTTCCCTAGGGAAATCGTGTCACCTCCAGATAACTTACAACTGGTGGTCTTCTGATTGACCCCCTCTGTTTCTCCGTTCTCCCTTCCCTCACTGGCCATGTTTACATTTACGCACTGTTGATCGCCCTCGTTCAGTGTGAAGTATGGTAGGCCGTCGTGTACTGTCACTTCCCCGATGTTTTCTCCATTACTGGACATGTACACCCTACCTTCCCTGAATGCCACCTCAATGTTAGTGTCCCGACTTAACTTTATGGTGGCCAGTATGTTGTATGGTATTTCAGGTATGAACAGCAACCCCTCTATTTCTCCTATCCCTGGGATGTGTACGCTCCCTTTTCCAATTACTCTGGCGTTGCTCTGGTTGGCTACCTTTATCTCCAAGCTCAGTAAAAGTGGTGAATAATTTGGCATTGTATGTTGTGTGGTTGGTGGCTCCTGAATCTATGAGCCAGATATTCTCCTTATCTCCCTGACTGAGAGTTGGTCCCCCGTACCTAAAACCATATACAGAGCCCGTGTTGCTGTCTCGGGAGCTGTCCCTGCGCTCTCTACCTCACCTGGGGTTGGGAGACCATCCGCGTCCTCGTTCCTTTGTGGGTCTGTGGTCTGGAGAGTGTCCCCTTTGGTATCTTCGTCCGGAATCAGGCCTTTCCCTGCACTCACTATACCCCTTGTCCCTGGTATTTCTGGGGCAGTCCCTTTTAAAATGGTTCCTGGAACCACATGAGAAAAATTCAAGGATGCTATTTATTCTGTCCTGAAACTCAACCCTTTTTATTGGTCTGAGGTCTTTTCTGGACAGGTGGCGGTCCCTTCTTAAACTATCTTCAGCAATCAATTTGTTGGTGAGACTATCTAATGATATGTGCCCTATGCTTAGGCTGTCTAACTGTGTGACAAAGTTATCCCAGCTGGGATCTAGCGAATTTATGATTATACTCATCATGCTTTCTTCCATGATGGTTTCACCTCTCTGTAGTAATTCAGCCCTGGTGGCATTGAGTTTTAGTAAATGCTCACTCATGAACACCCCTGGCCTGAGTCTGGCAGAATGAAAATCTCTTGATATTCTTGTGGTGGTGGCCCTGCTCCTACTGTAGAATAAGCCATAGAGTTTCTGCATAACCTCATACACAGTCAGGTGATTACCTATGCTGGGATACATGGTGGGTGATATACTTGCTAACAACAAACAAAATGCTTTGTGGTGTATACAATCAGTCTCAAAAGACCATGGCTTATTGGGTGGCTATCAGATATCAGAAAAAGTACATTCTCCCTCATAAATATTATTTGGAGTTGTTGGCTCCACTCCAGGAGAGTTTTCCCATCTAATTGAAGTTTAGGAAGCCATTGGGTAAAGTCCCAGAATTGTAAGAACTGCTACTTACAAAAGGCAGCTGTCCATGGTCCTGGATGTGTAGAAACTCACAGTAAGGGACTGGTATACAGGCTGACAGGTTAAAAAAAACAAGCAGTCATTTTTTTTCTTCACTTCCAACAGGGAGAAACTGAGCATGCGCGAAGCTCATTCTCTGCTGGGAGCCATCGGGTGAGGAGCTTGCGGCTGCGGCTCCTGAAGCTAGGCCCAGCCCTGCCAGGGGGAGGTTGGACTCACCCCTGTGGACCCAAAGCTGGGCAGTGGAAGTCCAGAACTGGTCCTGGGCTGCGGGATCGTCGTCGAGCATCAGCGGGAGGCCCGGAAGACTCGTGTTCGCCGGGTGGGGCCTCCAGAAGATCGGCTGGTCGGTGGTTGTGGCGAACGGCTCCGGTCTGTAGGCGCAGGTTGTGGTGCGGGCTGGGAAGACTGGTGGAGGTTTCAGTGCTGGTGAGTGGTCCGTTTGGCCCCTGGGCCTTGGGTCTTGCATCGGTTGGTTCACGGTGCGCCATGGGGCCAGAGTATTGATGGCGGGTGGTTGTGGTTTGTTGGTGGCTGGTGTTGCGTTCCTCTGGCATGTCGCGGTCGGTGTCTCGGTGTTGTGGCTCTGACCCCCGAGGCCATCGCATCAGAGGAAGAAGGCTCTGAACAGGAGGGAGAGGAGTCAGCCAGGCCTCCCTCCCCCGGCCCCTCCTCCCTGGTAATTCATCAGCTGCTGGCCGAAGGAGAGGAGATGAGTCAGGAGCCAGGTGTCTCCGCTCAGTCGGAGGATAATGAGGAAGGCCAGAGGTGGCTGGACCCACGCCAGCGCCGGCGTGATAAGAGAGCTCAACAAATGAGGAGGCGTGCCAGGGATTAGCAGGACCGCACCCCACAGGACCACACCCCACAGGTTATTTAAAGGAGTGGGGTAGCAGTTGGAATTCTGTGACGGACAAAGTTTTACCCTGGCTAGTCCTTGGAGCTAAGCATCAGCTGGCTGGAAAGATTTGGACTTTTGAATTATATTTCCCTCAATTGGTGTGTACGTGTTTTGTTATCTGGTGGAGGTATTCCCCCCCCTTGTTTAGTAAAGACCTTGGCAGCCGGTTTACAAAGGGCTGCCAAGCCGTGATAACGAACCTTCCGTGTGTGTGCTACTCCTTTAACCCTCGTCTGTCTGTGTGGGTTGTGTGTGTGGAGGACGGGGACAGAACACTCGGCGTCATTGGGCACTTGGGTGTTTCTTCGGACCTCGGGAGTCGATTTGTGGTTGGGAGGAAGCGTGGGTGGCTTGTAAACGGGGCCAAATGCTGCCGCGAAAGTCTTGATGGCTCTTTCTATTTCAAGCTCAGTAGGCGAGCTCCTGGTGGCTTGTTTCTGTTTTTCTTCATTATTTTTGGATGCCCCCTTATTTGTTTGGAGTTCGGGGCTAGTTCGCGCCAAGAGGTTTGAATTCAGGCCTCCCATTGGCGGTTGGTCATTCAAAGATGGCTGCCACAAAAAGGGCGCGAAAATAGACTCGGCTGCTTCTGGTGTGCCGGGTTGGGATGGCTCTTCTCTTACCGGGGTGGTGGCTTCTTGGGTTGATTCAGGTCCCCCGATTGCTGCTCCACGGCTTTCGAGTAGGCTCTGGAGGTTCATGACGAGGTCTTCGTTAGTGGCGGGCATTTCCATTATTTTTAGTATGGCTTGCCTGAGGTCATCATTCTCTTCTTCCCACTGTTCCTCACCCTTGGATGGCATGCTTAAGTCGATGGTCCGCACGTTTCCAGTCAGGGTGGTCTTTGGTATGGCTCCGGTGGGTGTTAGTTGCGCTGCCATCTGCCTGGTAAAAGCTCTGGTATTTATTCTGCTCTTCTTTGTTGAGTGCACAGCTTGCTCAGACATGGCTGGGAGTTATGGGCAACCATCCTCTGCTACCAATTTTGTTAATTGGTAGGATCTAGCCCAATAACTCTCAATACAAAGTAGCGATTGTTGTAGTTTATTTATTTATTTGTGGTCATAAATATATCACAGGCCTGAGTTCACACTAGTAACTGACCTATGTCCTTTCTTCTCAGGTATATGGCTGGAACTGACCTGGTACCCATGTGGATGATCCTTTTGTACCCAGGGGGAGGAGTCAAGGTAAGGTGGGATTGTGGGAGTGATGGGTTGTGTAGTAGTATTAACCCTTGCTAGACTATGGAGCAATAGGGGCATATGTAAGTTAGACATTTTACATGACAAAAATGTATCCTGTAAGTAAGAAAAGTGCTAGAAATACAAACAGGGTATTACAATTAGCTCATGCTGATCTGATTGGTCCTATGACACCCTCTTTAGGAGGTGCAAGATATGCATTAGTCATAGTGGACAATTACAGTAGATATGGATATTGTTATTTACTGAAAAATAAGACTGAGGTATTGCAACAGTTCAGGAAATGGGTAACATTTGTAGAATGACAGCATGGATGTAATGTATGTCAGATTCAAACAAACAGGGGGACAGAGTTTATGTCTGAGAAGTTTCAAAGGTGGTTAAGCAGTCTAGGCATAAGGCATAGAAAAACAAACCCATTTTCACCTTCGGAAAACAATGTGGTTGAGAGAAGAAACAGTGTGCTACAGACAATGAAAGATGCTTTGCTTTACTGGAAGCTGAAACCGAGTCAAATAAAGATGTAGATGATGATAGATTTATGATAAAAAGGGAAAGTACAGATGACATAGATATAGAAGAGGAGAGGCCTGAAACAGTAACACAGGAACATGTAATTCCAAGGAGATCAGAGAGGAGTAACAAAGGTGTACCTCCTGAATGGTTCACTGCAAGTGAGGTGAGAGCATACAGTGTTAGATATGAACCTCAAAGTTACCATGAAATGTTGTTATTGCCCAAAGTAGAACAAAAGAAATGGAAGGATGCTATGGATGAGGAAATGAAATCTATGGATATGCATTGGGTGTTTACTCCCATAAGACTGCCAGAAGGGGAAAAAGCAGTAGGGTGCAAATGGGTTTACAAGAAAAAAGTGTTACACAATAACAAACTACAATATAAAGTGAGATTAGTTGCACAGGGATTCACACAAAGAAAGAACATTCATTATGATGAAGTTTTTGCACCTACTGTGAAAAATGAGACAATAAGGCTTGCAATAGCGTTAGCAGCTTCATATAAATATTCTATATATCATTATGATATTTCTACAGCTTATTTGAATGCTGACTTAGAAGAGGAGATATATATGGCTCAGGCTCCAGGTTATGAGAGTGCAAAACCTGGTTATGTATATAGATTGAATAAGGCCATATACGGATTGAAACAATCAGCCAGGAATTGGAACCAATGCTTGGATACTGCTCTTAAGAACCTAGGATTTAGGAGTAGCAAAGTGGATCCATGTTTATACGTGACACAATATGAAGGAGAAACGTGTTTGCTGTTAGCATACGTAGACGATATATGCTTTATTTGTAAACAGCGTGCACAGGCTTATGGTTTTGCTAAACAATTGGAAAACGAATTCAGACTAAAAAGCCTAGGGGAAGTTACGATTTATCTAGGTGTAGAGGTAAGCAAAACGCAACATGGAGGATATGTAATAAGGCAAAGAAAGAAAATAAAACAGTTACTGGAGACATACAATATGTCAGATTGCAACAGTGTATCAACTGTGAGATTTAAAATGACAAACCTCATAGGAAATAAGGCAGAGACCATGAACAAGTAAAAAGCAGATTTATTATAGAGATATATATAGGTATATATATCATAAGCTTTTGCAAAAGGGTTCTCCCATGAAAGAGAGAGAACATCTTAAAGCTCCGAATACATGGTTTAAATACATTTTTGAACAATCAGCACAACAATTAAAATGCCCCCTCTTATCATTGTTTTTGAGACGTTACATCACATTTTGGCTTATTTAGCAACACTGTCCTGATTTAGAAATCCCCAATGGAAATACCCTTCCCATACGTCCTTAACAAAAACAATTAATAGAAACATGACATCTTCCTTCTTTCTATTAATTTAGCTTCGGTCAGCTTGACCCAACTCAGAATGTACAAACTTAATTTTATGTCTGTGCTTCCTCAGAAAAAGCGTCATACATACTTCCCCTTTCTAAGTACCTTACGCTACCAAATAGCTTAGAGTTAACTTAGGTCATGAGAAGTGTAAATATGGAGTCACTTAGGCTATATTCTTTACAGGAATAATTCCATTTCTCACAATCCCCTATGTTGTCTAACTTTCAGAACACTGTGGTAACAGAAAACAACACAGAATGTGACAAGGAAATATGCCAATCTGCTATAGGCAGTTTATTATATCTATCACAGTGGTCCAGGCCTGATATCACCAATGCGGTTAGTATATTAAGCAGGTAAAGACTGAGTTAGACAGGATACTCACAGGAAGAGAAGAAAATTTAATTAAATTTTAAAATATTTTTTTGTTATATATTGAATTGGAGGAGGAACAGGTGAAAGGAACAATGATAGCTTGGGGAAGAAATTTTGGACATCCAATTGATCTTGAAAAATGGCAACAACTATGGGAGAGGAATTATAAATTAACGATGTCCACCGCATATAAGGAAAATCAATATAAAATGTTTTATAGATGGCATATGCCACCGGAGAAGTTAGCAAAAATGTTTAAAGATAAATCAGCGAAATGTTGGAAATGTCATCAATTACCAGGATCTTATTATCATATGTGGTGGACATGCGCTGAAGCAAAAAAATATGGGAATAAAATTAAGACCTGGTTGGAAGAAGTGACACAAATATGTATTGAATTTATTTATTTATTTATTTATTTATTTATTTATTTATTTATTTATTTATTTATTTCCAATTTATATACCGAATTTAAACCAGAGTTGTATTTATTGGGTATCCTACCTGACAAAATTAAAAATGAATATATTTATTTGATTATACATGTAATAACAGCTGCAAGAATTGTTTATGCACAAAATTGGAAATTAGAGAAAATACCTTTGGAAGATGAAGTAATAAGAAAGATTTTAGATTGCGCTGAAATGAATCAATTAACTTTATTGATTAAAAATAGGAAAGAATCAGAATATTTTAAAACATGGAATTATTTTTACTGTTGGTTGCAAAAGAGATATAAATGATTAATTGTATAAATATGTATAAAAAACCTGATAGTAAGAATATGACTATAGTAATCAATTTGCATAGTGGTTTGAAGATGACTGAGACAGAAGAAGCTCTGGTGGCTCAGCAGACTAAAGCAGTGTTATTAACTGTTATTAACATCAGCTGCCTGCAATTACTGCAAATTCAAATCCCACCATGCTCAAGGTTGACTCAGCCTTCTATCCTTTCTAATGTAAGTAAAATGAGGACCCAGTTTGTGGGGGCAATAAGCTGACTTTGTATAAAATATACAAAAGTATGAAGGCTATTGCTTAATGCATTGTAAGCCACCCTGAGTCTCCGGAGAAGGGCGGCATATAAATTATTTTTTAAAAAAAAAAACAAACTGCTGGTACAAGAAGAATAAAATGAACTGAAGAATTTAACACCGAGACGTCACAGGGGAGGGCTGATTGATGTTTTAAATGTTTGTTTGTTTTTTTAAAAAAAATAATAAAAAAAACTACATTAAAAAAAAGCAAGTACACAGCAGCACCAAAGCAATACCACTGGCTGGCAGTAAAGAGAATATTACGGTATCTGAAAGGAACAATAGATTTAGGATTATGGATACAGCCATCCGATGATCTCAGTTTGAAATGTTATGTGGATAGTGACTGGGCAAATAATGTGCAAGATAGGAAGTCTACTACAGGGTTTGTAGTGTTGTTTGCTGACACTGTAATTGGATGGCAATCCAGAAAACAACCATCCGTGGCACTTTCAACCGCTGAGGCAGAATTCATAGCCTTATCTGAGGTTTGTTCAGAGATAATATGGTATGTGCAATTGCTGAAAGATATGAATGTAAATGTAAAAGATGGTGTTCCAGTATTTGAGGACAACACTGCATGTATAACAATGGCGACAGGAGATTGCATTAGGAATAGAAGCAAACATGTATACATTAAATACTGTAACGTTAGAGAAGCTGTAAAGGAGAAACTGATCAAATTACAGCATTGTTCCAGTGAATGTAATTTAGCTGATATGTTAACTAAACCTGTATCTGTAGAAAAATATAAGAAATGTGTTAAAGAGTTCAGTTTATCAGCTGTACAGCTTTAAATGGGAGGTGTCAGGGTATGTAGATTTAATAGCTGTAAGCTGATGGAAGGTTGTAAGTGGAAGCAACTGAAGGCTGATGCAATGGGAATGAGGCAGCAGGGTTACTGCCACTTTAAGAAGCTGGGTAAGAAGCTGCCTATTTAAGGGAAGCTATTAGAGGGCGTCTCTCTTCTCCTCATGTTCTCTCTCGTTGTATATCTCATTGCTCTCCCTGTATCAGTAGTTGTATGATAAGGTATTTACCATGTA
Source organism: Ptyas mucosa (assembly GCA_012654045.1). Taxonomy (NCBI): domain Eukaryota; kingdom Metazoa; phylum Chordata; class Lepidosauria; order Squamata; family Colubridae; genus Ptyas; species Ptyas mucosa. Next base: position 148,092 of record WNWU01012415.1, read on the forward strand.
TAAGTCTGTATATATTTAGCTGTAGATAAAACCACTGTTAATTATCTAAAGGCTCTGTGTGCTGTGTTTTGCTCCTGGGTTTATCTCATAATACTAGTCATGCTGCCTAAACTCTGACAGAATTGTTTTGTAGATCGTGGACATTTCAGAAAATGTTTAATAAGGATGGGTTTAAATTACCATGGTGTTAGAGATATAATTCAAGAGCTGGAACATTAACTCTTATGATTTGGTCTTGTCCTATTACTGTTGCAATGTGAGTTGACACTGGTTTGTTAATATAATTCTGGATCAATAATGGTATATTAAGGAGGCATGTGATATTGGTTATATGACCAGGATTTAGTATCTACCAAGGTATCAAGAATTGTGGATTTTTTGAGGGGGGCGGAGCTAGCCGGAATGGATGACGGACGCTGGATTTCTGCCTCCTCCGGGCCATCGCAGAGAATAGAATAGAATAGAATAGAATAGAATAGAATAGAATAGAATAGAATAGAATAGAATTTTTTTTAATTGGCCAAGTGTGATTGGACACACAAGGAATTTGTCTTGGTGCATATGCTCTCAGTGTACATAAAAGAAAAGATACGTTCATCAAGAATCATAAGGTACAACACTTAATGATAGTCATAGGGTACAAATAAGCAATCAGGATACAATATCAATATAAATCGTAAGGATACAAGCAACAAAATTACAGTCATACAGTCATGAGCTGGGCCAGAATTTGTCTTAGGCCAAATGTTTGATATTAAAGGCCCGAAACTTTGGTCAAGGCTGAAGTCCCCCCTTGCTGTCAGGAAGGAGTTGCTGAAATGTCATAAGGTATTTTTATCTATTTGGTAC